>JAMZEH010000069.1:6239838-6502338 GCA_024699665.1 Ostrea denselamellosa
AAAGAATAATTTCAATAAAATCTTTCGAAATGTTTCATCTACAACGTATAAATCTTCGTGAACTGAATATTCACTTTGATTTGTACGAATTACGAATGAGGTAGTAGTAACCTTTATAAACGAATTCTAAGTATGCAAATATCTTCATTTACTAAACCGTATTAGATCTAAGGAAGGAGGAATTTATTACCAAAAATTTACTATTCGTTTCACAATAACAGTAGTATGTCGATATTAATGTATCGGTCCGGTAGACCAATGTTATCGGATTTCCAAAGCTTTATCTAATGAATATAAGGGGCCTCCGTGGCCGAGTGGTTAGAGCATCGGGCTCAAAATCACAAAGCCTCTCACCTCTGTCGGCGCGTGTTCGAATCTCGGCCGCGGCGTTATGTGAGCAAGTTTGCCAGTTCACTTGCGGAAGGTCGGTGGTCTCTTCCCAGGTACATTGTGTCTGGGTTCTCTCCTCCACCAACAAAAACTGTACGCCACCAGATAACTGAAAGATTGTTTAGTGTGGCGGAAAGCAATAAATAATCAATCAATCTAAGGAAAATGAAGATACACAAACATCACAATGCTGACGTCTGTGAAGGATATCCTGTACATCGTTATAAGATATTTACCGTTACATGTATATGTTGTCTATTTTGATAAGATCTTAATCACTGCATGCTGCCCAATCCCATAGTAGCATGATAATTGTGAGTTGCCTATTTTCATGAGATCTTGATTACTTGTATTACGTCTTGTTTATTTTTAGATAATATCTTTATACGATCTGTTTTATACATAAAAATGCTAAGATAACGAACAGTACTCAATCAATTCCTATCGAAAATGTAAATCAGAAAGAGGAGCAAAAACGGACCCCTGAACATACCAGAGTTGGGATCAGGTGCCTAGGAGTAAGCATCCTCTGTCGACCGGTCACACCCGCCGTAAGCCTTTTACATTGATGAGGTAAACGGAGTCACAATTCATGTGCGAAGAACGGTCTAGCAATTGGTATGAAACGTAAGACAGCATTTAACCTAATGGAAAGTTACATTGGCAAACTAGATCGTTATAAAGACCATAGAATTTGCGAAATGCAGACTTTAGATGAGACTCTAGAAAATCCTGAACATCAACTTGTTTGTAAGTAGTCTGACTCGTTTTAAAAACTGATCATATGCAGAACAAGCTCTTGTGTATCTAATCAGTTGATTGATTGATTGATTTTTTTATTGCTTTCCGCCACACTCAACAATTTTTCAGTTATCTGGTGGCGTCCAGTTTTTGTTGGTGGGGGAGAGAACACAGATACAATGTACCCGGGAAGAGACCACCGACCTTCCGGAAGTATCTAATCAGTTGAGAGATATAAACATCATATGCAGGTGATAATCTAATTGTCAATTTGAAAACCACAGCAAGATTTTTTTTTCTTCTTATGTAGAAGCTTTCGAATACATTCTTCCTCTTTAGTTTATATCTCCAACATATACAATACTTGAGAGCATGCTGTGCGTATATTTTCTAAAATCGTTGCAAGCTACTGAAAAATTAATTAAAGAAATAAGTTAATTATCCAAATATTCAAAGGTCTGGTTTGATTGATTGATTGATTGTTGGTTTGTACTTGTGCATGGAATCACAGTGCTGAATATCAACAAATAACTTTTGGATGACTGGTCACAAAATATGAATATTTCCGAGATCCACTTTTTTATTGGCGAACCAGCTGTTGAAAACCTTAGTCATAATTTATTGTAAGGAATGGTTGTGTATAGTGTTGAAAATTGGAATGCTTTGATAATGTTCATTTGGGGAGACTTTGTTTTGAAATTTCCTAAAAGTTCTCTAGATATTCAGTGAATCGACATTGATTTACATCTTCTTGAATGTGATGTGGCACAATACAATTTTCCTTCACAGCACTTACTATTTTCTGGGGCTAAGTACAACATGTACTAAATCCTGTAATGTATCTCTGTTTACAAGAGTTGACTGGGATATTAAATGTGTTTAATATTGAAGCATGATTTTGAAGAATTTCATCTTATGAAAAGGAAAATGGAGTATATGTTGAATGTGGAATTAAAGCCAAGTTCATTTAAAATAAAATTGTAATAATGAACCTTTCAAACAACGACAATCTTGTTACAAACCATGTCAGCTGGAAAAATGAAGATAACGAACAGTGATTAACCTCATAAATCCCATAAAAATGCAAAATTAAGAATTTGCAAATTACTGACTTCAATCAGGGGACCTCCGTGGCCGAGTGGTTAGAGCATCGGGCTCAAAATCACAAAGCCTCTCACCTCTGTCGGCGCACGTTCGAATCTCGGCCGCGGCGTTATGTGAGCAAGTTTGCCAGTTTACTTGCGGAAGGTCGGTGGTCTCTTCCCAGGTACATTGTATCTGGGTTCTCTCCTCCACCAACAAAAACTGGACGCCACCAGATAACTGGAAAATTGTTGAGTGTGGCGGAAAGCAATAAATAATCAATCAATCAATCAAACCAGACCGGTCGCGGTAGCTCAGTGGTTAGCGCGTTCGCTTCGTAACCGGGAGGTCGTGAGTTGGAGACCCGCTCGTGCCATGGTCGCGTCAAACCTAAGACAAAAAATAGGCAGTGATTACTCGGCATTTTGAAGTGAGAATCACGGGTCTTTCAGATATGACCTTAAAAACGGAGATCCCGTGTCACGATAGGCGTTGGCACGTTAATGAACCCTCACTGCTACGGCCCTGAGCGCTAAGCATAGGTCTAAATTTGTGGTACTTCACCTACAGCTGGTGACGTCTCAATACGAGTGAAAAATTCTCGATGGGATGTAAAACAAACAATCAAATCCTCATTTTGCAATGTCTCCACTGTGTTTAATCTTTGGCCTGATGGAATTCTCACGGTCACAAATTGTGGTTTTTAATTCACCTGCTTTTGTAACCTTATGTGGTAAATTTTTTTTTCAAAACTTCTATTTGAAAAGAAATATTTTTTGATGTGACCTACAACTCGATAGTTCGATACATTGACGACATTTTATTTCTTAAATATATTCGCTTTGATTTTGACATGAATTCAATATCTGTCGGTGTATTCAAAATAAAAAGGCACCAGATTATTTCATTGCTACTTTATTTTTCAATATTTTATCAAACATATTAACTGCAAACTAACACCTCATCTTTCTACGCATGCCACAGGAGATTACTTCAGCTTCTCCAGCGTGAATTTAGCAATATTCCAATTTCAAATGGATATATATTATCTCTCAACTGATCGATACGCATGTACATAATCAATTATTTATAGCTAGACAGGCGTTTGAGAGATTTATTGATTGATTGATTATATATTGTTTAACGTCCCGCTGGAGAATCTTTCACTCATATGGAGACGTCACCATTGCCGGTGAGTTATCTATGAACTGATTCGATACGCATGCATGTTCTGCGTACGATCAATTATATATATCGAGACATGCTTTTGAGAGAAAAACTGATGTTGCGATGCTTTGAATATTTTCGCTTTAAATTTAGCATTTAGCGAATTTTGTGGTCTTTATAATGATTTAATTAGCAAATATATCTGTCATTAGGTCGAGTGCTGTCTTACTTGTTTCATGCCAAACTGTAGACCGTTTTTAACATACTTATTTTGAGTACGAGTTTCTTACTGTAAGTGTGACCGGTCATTAAGAGATGTTTTCTCCTCCTAAATACCTGATCTGACCTCTGGTTTGTTTAGGGGCTCATGTTTACAATTCTCTCGGTTTTGTATTCTTTACATTTCATTTACTCGATATAGCATTGCTCGTTATCTTCACTTTTTCATTATATTTATATCTGTATCTTGATCATTTTTTTGTAATATATTGATCATTGGATGCTGTAGGACTTTTTTTTAAAGCGCTGTATGTTTTCTACTAATAAGTCCATTTGGTTTGATGTATTTAGATATTTCTCTGCACATAGATTTTTACTTAGGATGGAATAACTAGTTATAGCTGAATTATCGGTTTTTGACTTAATTTAAAAAAACATACCGCATTGCTAACATTGTTCGTCGGATATGAAGTGGCAACTCACACGATTCAACATATGAACTATCTTTTGGAAGTGTTCAGAATGTTCCCAGAAGACCCTGGTGATAGATCAAATTTCTAGCACATCCGTAAATAATGACACCGTAGTATAATTCAGATCTTACAATCGAACGATAGAGTTTCAGAAGGTGTGTTTGTACGACCCATACCTGGTATTAGCAACGACTTGATATTTAGCGCCTTAACACAGTTTTCGTAGTTGTTTTATAGGTGTAATATGGGCAAGACCAATGTCAAAGCCCACAAATTGAACATATTTCAAAATTTGATTGGAGTACCATCTGATTTTTATCATGGATTAGAATGCGTTTTCCATTTGTTAAACATGCACATCAAGATGTAAGATGTTTTCGATTTAGAAAGTATAAAACCGTTATCATCCAAGCATTTCTGGATTTTATGTAATCAAAATCATTTTAGGTTATTATTTACTTGTAGCAAAGAACATAGGGAGGGGTTCAAAAATGCATGTACCTTTGAGTTTTGTTTGTTTGTTTGTTTTATTTATAGTCGCCTGAGCAATTTTTCAGCTATCCAGCGACTGGTTTGAGTTTTGAGTTTAAACGAACAATCAAACTCTAAGGCAAAAGACGTAAAATTTATACCATTTATCATTCACACTCACTTCAAGCAAAAAGCAAATACATAAATACCACGGTAACTTATGCACATGGCATGCATGATCGCCATAGCAACGCATCAAATGCGGACGATTATTTACCTGGGTCTACTCGTAATATCAGTAAAGGTCCGCAGATGTACGTATACCCTAAGCGGAAGTGAAATTTCCTTCATTATTATAATCAATGAAACAAAACGATAAACTCTATTTGAATTCCTAGAGTAAAATATCTTTATGCTTTTACATTTAGATTTTTAGAATATTTGGCACTTGATATTTACAGGTAGTTGTAGATTGTCACTGATTATCGCGTGCGCAATAACGTGGTTTCTAAGTACCTGATATCAAATTTGACCTTATCACATTCAGCCACGAAAGAGCTATAGTGCATCTCCAAAAAGTGACCGGTTGGGCTGAACCTTTTTCGTAATACACGGATCCGCAGCCATGAGTTGTGACAGCGTTCAACTTTCTACCTTCTATATCAAAAGTAATTCGAGTTTAAGTCTACATTATTTGGCTTGAAATATATTTGAAAGTGTGTTATTCCTCTTTTGAAAAAAATGTACTACCATATTTAATAGTAGATGGAGGACGCCTTTTGACTCTCACTGTGGTAAAACAAATCTTCCTAGCAAGACTCGGTTTTCTTTAAACCCCATAGACAGCGCTTAGATCGGGGTTTTTTTCAGAATGGCTGTGGGGGTTGGAGAAACAGAAACATTTATGGACTTTTTAGCTAACATTTTCTCAATCTACCCTTCATGCCCCATGCTTCCATGCTTTAGTCGCGGGGATTGATTAAAATTCACAACTCTTAAAGCAATATAAGCTGCCAAAATTGCAATTTTTTATAGTGGCATTAAAAGAGGTTAAATGAACGTTGATATGATTGAAAAAAAGAACTGCATCGAATTTCCTCTCTTATGCATCGTTTACACACCTTTACGTGATGAAAAATATATTCCTCGACATTCCGTTTGACCCTAACAATGGCAGCTGATTAATCGTCGGCGACAATCCCGAAGATAACCGATGTTGACACGAATGATTCTGATGCTGATCGGGGTGGATCGGGTTGTATCCGGGTCATTAAAATATGGACGGCGAGGTGAGATAAAATTCTAGTTACCATCATTATTTTGGCACTGTTAACGATGTTATATGTTTTTAAGTTATGATAGTATGTTTTTTAGTTATGATAGTTTTAAGGGATCGCTCGAAACATTACGCAAAATTCCAAAGTCGGCTTTCTCCCTCGCTTCGAATCTTTCGTGTCAGACATCTTTCGTGCTTACCGGATATATTGCGCTTGCGCATTTGATTTTGCCGAATGAGTTCAACTTTAGGTCATTGCATACGAAAATAATGTCGGGGAAATTAAGGTACGGGGAGACTTAATTTCAACTGTCGAACATTTTTGCATTTAATGCAAAAATACAACATGTCAAAAGTTTAATCGATAAAATCAGGTATTAGAAGGTAGATGTTTACAAAATTTTCGATTAAATTTTAGGACCCCAAAATAACAATTTTGACAGCTTATATTGCTTTAAGCTGTACTTATTTCCGAGTTCTTGTTCACCACTCTGTAGTGAGGTGAAGGGGGAGGGGGGGGGGCAGTTATCCAATATATCTTCATTTGTTTGATTGATTGTTTGTTTGTTTTACGTCCCGTCGAGAATTTTTCACTCACATTCAGACGTTACCAGCTGTAGGTGAAGTACCACAAATTTAGACCTACGCTTAATGCTCAGGGCCGTAGCAGTGAGGGTTCTTTAACGTGCCAACGCCTACCGTGACACGGGATCTCCGTTTTTAAGGTCATATTCGAAAGACCCGTGGTTCTCACTTCTAAATGCCGAGCGTTTGACGAGGCCATGTCACGAGCGTGGCTCGAACTCACAACCTCCCGGTTACGAAGCGAACGTTCTAAACCAATGAGCAACCCTGTGAGGACCTGGGTTAGAATAGGTCCTCAGTACCCATTGCTTGTCGACGAGGCGACTGAATGGGGCGGTCCTTCGGATGAGATCGCAGAACCCGAGGTCCCGTGTCACAGCATGTGTGGCTCGATAGAGATCCTTCCCTGCTTAAAAGCCCTGAGCGCCGAGCATAGGTCTAATTTTTGCAGCCCTTCACTGGCAATGGTAACGTCTCCATATGAGTGAAATATTCTCGAGCGGGACGTTAAACAATATATAATCACTCATTAATCAGTCGAGAATTTCTCACTCATACCGAGATATCACCAGTTGTAGGTGAATTACCACAAATTTAGACCTATGCTTTGTGATCCGGTCGGTAGCAGTGAGGGCTCTTTAACGAGTCTACGCCTGCCGTGACACGGGACCACCGTTTTTAAGGTCATATCCGACAAACCCGTGATTCTCACTCCTAAATGCTGAACGTTTCGCCATTGCTTCGTCATGTGGGGGTATTCCCACCTAATAAAACCTTGAGAGATACTGTTCCCAAGTCAGTAAGTGTAGAAAACAAGTCCATGCTGCAGATAAGGGGTGTTATGGATGACATTAATTTAAATTATACAACAATAATGTGTCGGAGAATTTACATTTTGTGTGTTGAAACCTGGCTCAGTGTGTCCTAAAAGTTAAGGTAAAATGGGCGACGTTGATCTTGAGTCAGTTTATTGGTGGCTTCCCCATTAGTGGGATGACCGCAAACATGGTTTACGTATTTACAGCCATGTGGCGTTTGCGCACACCAAGTCAACTGACTCCATATTTATTATTGTGTTGTCAGTGAATATAAAACTGGTCCGTGCGATTGAACTGGAACTGAATTTTGTGAAAATGAGTGATATTAGCAAAACTCCAACTGTTTCCATATGTATTGTTGTGCTGCCAGTGAATTTGAATCTGTTCTGTGCTATTAAACTATAAATTTTGCGAATTTGTGACTGTCATCAAAGTGAGTGTTCTTATCGTAACTGATTGCGTAACTGATCTAAATATTGGGTGATTGAACGTACCATAATCATGTAAGCATTCGCAATTAACCCGGAGTAGTCAATTTTGAACTGTTATTATTATTATTATTTATTGCTTTCCACCACACTAAACAATTTTTCAGTTATCTGGTGGCGTCCAGTTTTTGTTGGTGGAGGAGAGAACCCAGATACAATGTATATGGGAAGAGACCACCGACCTTCCGCAAGTAAACTGGCAAACTTGCTCATATAACGCCGCGGCTGAGATTCGAACACGCGCCGACAGCGGTGAGAGGCTTTGTGATTTTTGAGCCCGATGCTCTAACCACTCGGCCACGGAGGCCCCTTTTAACTGTTGATTGGCGTTCTAAGATTATAATTCAAACTCTAGTCCCAGATAATCCATGTACTTTTCTACATTAAGTAAACTTTCAGAGTGTTTTATTAAGAACTATTTGATATGCATTTCGTAATTTTGAGCATTGCATAATGTTTTAAAACGTGAACTTATATTTCTCATTCTTGATACATTATTATCGGAGATGTGAGTTCGTTAAGTCCCGTTGGAAAATCACTCGGCTTTAATAGTCACATTTGAAGTAAAAACTGGTTATCTGAAAGAAATATTGCGGGATGAGAAATATGTACGTATTTCAGAATTCATGTCAGCTTTAAGTCGGCTCCAATCTCTGTGCAAACTTTGCGTGTGGAAAAAATTGTAAACTATTTAATCCCCTACACAAATTCAGAATATCATTAGGATAGCTTATAGTGAATTAATGAAGCACACATGCATTGTTATATGTTTGCATAGGATTGAATGAGTGCGTATTGGCAAATTTTGACGGATTTGGATTCACTTACATTTCCAATAATTTTTTATAGGTTACCCGTGTTTTCTCATGCAGTTCAATGCACACTCCTATCCAAGACAATGCTGAAAAAAACAGTGATTAATATTGTTTGGGTTGTCAAGGGGTGTATCCCTAATCCAAGTTATACAATATCAACATTTTTTCATGTGCGCAGCCAATCAAATTGAAAGTCACAAGTAAAATTAAATTTTTCAAAAATAATATAATTCAGCTAATTTTTATAGCAATGAATCCACCATCCCCACTACAGGGAAATGAAAATCGTACATCTGAACGTATCTTGATTATTGCATCGAGAGAAAAAACCCGGCAGAATTGTATCGACATTTGAAATCAACACCTGTAATGATTGTTTTACGTCCCTTCGAGAATTTTTCACTCATATTGAGATGTCACCAGCTGTAGGTGAAGTACCACAAATTTAGCGAACGCTCTAACCACTGAGCTACGAAGTACGACCCCATTTAGTGGCCTCTTACGACAAGCAAGGTGCACTAAGGACCTATTCTAACCCGGATCCGCACGGGTATATGAAACTGCTATGTCCTTCTCTTGCACGATTACCACGATACAACAATATCTCATTAGCAAATACAAGCATGAACAGTACAACGGTCCGAACTGTGACATATATGTACAAAAGCTAAATAAAAAGACTACTTCATCTTCAAAGAGAGGTAATTAATTAATGACTGGTTTTGATATCAATATAACACACCGAAACTGGAGATCTCCTATTGCAATCCAGGCTGCAAAAATCACGTCTTACGTGCAGCAGACTGAATGTCAGTCTATTAAAGAGCTATCGGGAACCGCAGTTTCTTTCAGGATATTGCTATTAATTCTTAATGGACAGGGGGGCGCGTTTTAAGAGAAAGTGGAATTAGTGTTCATCCCACAGTATCCGATTGCTTGATTATTTATTATTTGTTGGAGACTTCGTTCACGGGTTCGATTTCCTCAAGAGACTGATGAGGTTATGTTACGTGTAATGATGCTCTACATATTTTTCACTTTGATATTTTCTTGACAGAAGTCAAAATGATGGAATTTTAATTTTCTGATTTCATTAATCATGTCATCGCAGCAGAGAAGGTTTTATGTATTGATTGATATGGTGTTTAATGACAAATTCAATAAATTTCTACCACCTTTGCTTTTTCTCGGTAAATTACATAAATTTTGTCATATATCCACAGGGGTTCGTCACGAATTATATTTATACAAGGGAGGAATCCGGAGTCCCAAAAATCGCTACCTCAAATTTTCATTCGTCTCGTTTTTATATTTTACGGACCTTAACTTTTACCATCCCGGTCTCGATCGATCAAGGAAAGATCATAGATTTTCAAAATACCTAATATATATTTGCACCTGCAATAAATATGAAGTAATGCATTTTCTGTCGTTTTTAAACCTCTGGAACTTTTCCTCAATCATCCAAAATAGAAGACGCGTTCTCATTGGTCAATTCAATTCGCTCTTCAATTTCGATCAAGTTAACTCGTACGCGAGAGTATTTTCGGGGAAATCTGTCAACATGATAGACATAGAACATGCTGTATTATCGGGTCATTTTGTTTTGATCGCGGGAGCGGCAAACACAAGGAAAGTGGGTTTTTTTTAGTTAAGAGATTATCTGGAAAGTAAAAAGTGATCAAAACTGTACAAATTACCGCGTCTACAGGAATAGCTGCAAATAATATCAATGGAACAACAATCCATAAATTCACTGGGATATTAGATGGACAGTACAATAATGATGAAATACCTTACAAAATATTGCATGAGGAAAGATTAATTAGTGTGAAAGATAGTCTATAGAAAGTGGACTGTATCGACATTATATGATTTTTCTGAAAACTTCTTTACAAATTGAGTATGTTCTACGAAAAGCAAGAGGAAACTCATTTCCTTTCGGGGGTGTTTAAATCATCCTCTCCGGGGATTTCAACCAGCTCAAAGATATGCCTAATGTCAAATATTAATGATCTAGGCGAAATAATGATTACACATGAACACTTTAAAGACCTGGTGCCACATCATTTTGTCCTGACTTAAGTTTTTAGGCAGCCAGAAGCTATTGCATATGCACATGTTACTTGTTTTAGTAAATGTTAGGAGTGGATCCAGAGAAAAAAATCCAGGGGTGTTAGAGGTTACCGCATGTTTTGTTCAATCTCTGCTCAGAGTATTCTTTCCTTTACACTTGTATATTATACCGAGCTGTCAAAGTTTTGAGGGTTTATTTTTAAAGATCCTTGTAAAATGATACAAATACTAACAAAGTATGTTTTTACTTCAGTAACAAAACTGTCCATAAATAAATCACTATTAAGCAGATGTCAGATCTTTCTGTGATACAAGAAACATTGAATTGTGTTGATACACGATATGTGTGTTTCCTATTTCATTACCCCAAAAATTAGGTAGGGTAGGAAGTTATATCATTTTACTTTATTAAAACATTTTATTCATAATCTCAGTATTCCATATGCTGCAGGTCTATATACATTATATTTTGAAGATTCATGGTTGTCAAAATGTACATCAGAGAAACTCGATCATGAAAAAAGAAAATTCCGGTTTCAAAATTTGGGATTTTTATTTATATACATCATCAATAAAATATCTAGGGTTGGCAGCAAAAATGTAAGTAGGGTCGGATCACCAGAAACCTACATATATTTTATTGTGGCAAAATGGGAAAGAAAACCTACAATAAACATGCTTGTCCTAATTTTCCTGATATTCCATAAGCTAGTTTAGATTTTATTATAGCGGATTTACATATAGAATAGCTATGCTAATTTTGAGGTGTTGACGGACTAAATTTTATATGTGAGTGTAAGGAACGATAACTCTGGGTGGAGATTGGATTGTTTCTTCAGTTGCATTTATTTTAAGACATTCATTTCAGAAGAACTAAGGACACAAGATTTGCAGATAAAACAATCAATAAATGGTACTTTTGTCCCCATTTTTACTTTAAGAATTCGTCATTATTTGTAGTTATTTGTTCAAGAGCCCTTTTGACATACAAGCTACATACATTCTGATACATGCTATTGCTAGTTTGACAGAGATCAGTGTTTGTGGTAAATCTTGTCACATAATAATGTTCTAGGGACTACCGTCCTGGTACTATGCCATTTCAAAAGGGAAATAAACATGTACTTAACAATTAGCGCATTTCCTTTAGATCTTTTCACTTATTGGATGGAATTTTGTCCATACTGACATTGGCACTAATGTTATAGCAGAATGCTGCATGGGATCTGCGGCCTCTTGATTGGTCCAGTATAACAGAATCGACAGTGGTACAATAATTACTATAGGTTAGATGTGAAGCACACCCGTTGTACAATCCTCTTTGCTGACAGAAACTGAAAGTACCAGCTCTAGCATCACTTGTACACAATCGTCGGAGAAGGTACCCAATAATCAAATTCAGCAAACTCAGACAAACCAGGACAAAAGCGAAAGAAGAGGATTTGCTCCTCTAAATCGACATCAGCTATGGACAATGCGAAAACCAGCTCTAACATACAACCACATGACAATTTAAAAGAGCTGGAGCAGATCGCTGTTACACCTCAACCATCCCCAGCAAAGTCAAATATATCTAAACAGAAACGTGGAAAGAGAATTTGTTCCTCAAGGAAAATCTATTGCAAAAAAATTAAAACTGTGAAGTTTGTGAGAGAGATGGTATATCTGGTGCTGTATGCTGTGAGCCATGTGATACATGGCATCATTTTAGCAGCCTTTATATTGATCATGGTGATCCTGAACTACAAAATGAGTAATGATTTTGCCCAGAATGTAAAACAACTGGATTTGTAATATTCACAATTCAGAAGTGACAGCGGGTGTTGAGAAACTTGGCAAAGGAGGCACAAATCAGGGGGAGAGGGACGGGTGTCTTTCCTGGTATGAATACTTTCCTCACAAAATGATCATACAAATTCTTCAATTTACTCACTAAGCCCCTTTGTCACACACTGATTTTATGTTAGGACACCTGAGTCATTCATGATCTTAGCTCCCCCATGGCAGCCTGGGTGGAGTCAAAACCGGGAAAAAAACACCCAAATTTTCAAAAATATTCATTTTGGAGGAAAACCTAATGCATAGTTATGATGTCTATAAAGCCCTTTATCAAAGTTGTAAAATCCATGGTCCCTTGGTCAGAGGTTCAGTCTCTAGCAAGATGGCTCTCTAGTGTAAATGTATTACATCTTAGAAATATTTTGCTCATAATCATGTGTGAAAAAAACTAAATGGTCTGTTGTACTCAAGTGACCGTTAAAAAGGACTGTACTAGTCTCTTTTCTATTTTTCATTACCCTCTCACCCCCTTCATAAAACGAAATTATTTTATGTGCCTGCAGTGTGACATCTAGAAGTTTTATTCATATTTGCATGCTTCATTTAAAACACTCGGATACTTATTAAAGTATTAATTCTTACTTACCACGAAACACATGAGTTTTCCCTCTCAATCTTCGATATGGTTCATTCTTAAATTTAAAATGCCCGCCTAAACTACTCTTGCACGCGATGTACGAAATCGATGATCGAAATTGGAAGAGCAAATTGAACTGACGAATGAGAACGCATCTTCAGTTTTCGGTGATTGAGGGAAAGTTCCTGAGGTTTCAAAAACGACAGAAAGTGCACTACCTCTTCATATTTATTGCCGGCGCAGACATACATTAGGTAGTTTTACAATCTATGATCAACCCCCGATCGACCGAGACAGGAATTGTAAAATTTAACGTCCGTAAAATATAAAAATGAAAATTTGAGGTAGCGATTTTTGGGACTCCGGATTCCTCCCTTGCGTAATTATAGATATAGATGTTGTTAATTTTAGCAAGAGAAAAAGTTCGCGACGAGCGTCTATAATTTATCAAAGATTTGCATGAAATAAGAAATCGCTAGTGTTTGAACCTGCCGTTTGTAAGTTATCGTTTCGTACTATCATCTCGTTGCGTTAATCAGACCAGGTTTTGAATCGCATAAGAATTTAAGGTTTCAAAATAATTAAGCAAAATTAGGCTGTATTAAATACGACGATATATCGTTTAAATTGGAGTGGACTAAGACATTAGCGTGTTGTAATTATGAACTTGATGTTTTTATTTACCTATGCAATGTATACAATTCTCACCTACGCAATACATGTATACATGTTTTACTTATGCAATGTATGCACGTTTTAAGTTGTCATTGATTACACTGTGACACAGTTACCTTGTTCCTCTGGTTTAAAGAAAATGCAGTTTAATTTCGCTTTTTCTCAGAAACCTATTGGTATTCATATGCAAATGTGAGACAATGCGATCGCTTCATCTGTTAATTTTGTCCCATTTGTCATATTTATTACAGTGTGGAATAATGCAGAGTCGAAAAATTGAATTGTGAATCCTTCGATGAATCCTTTGGGCATTTGGATCCAAAATTGATTTATCAATTAATTCCATACCAGACAAAAACCTGTAAAGGCCTAATAACGTTATCTGCACAATGGTGCAAATAATATTTAACGTTATTTTACGTAACGTCAACAATGTAGAGGATGTAAAATCATGTATATTTCAGGTGTTTTACCTACTGTACAGACTTCCTTACTTGAAATAAAATTGACAGGAATGATCTAAACATTTAATGTAAAAAGAGATCGATATTCGTGGTGACATCATAGAATTAAAGGACTAGTTCATCTGGCAATAAATGAAAGAAATGATGTCCTAAAGGCAAAAACCAGTAATATGCAGGGTTAGAAAAGACCCGAACTAATCCGTACCGCGGAGCAAATACCAGGAGCATATGTAGTGACGAGGCTTACATTTAAAAGGCCCAAGCTAATCCGCACCGCTGTGCAAAGAACTGGGGTATATGTAGAATGATGAATCACTTTTAAGAAAGGGGGTTCTTTAGGGAGAGATATTAGACAATGGGGTTTTGAATCATTCGAGGGATCATTCTAAATGAGACGTTTCAAAAGGCTCAAACTAATCTGCATCGCGGTGCTGATAACAAATTTTTTTTTTATAGAATGACGCCACTCATTCTGTCAAATTATATACGGCGCTAAAAAGGGGAAAGGATTTTCTTTGGGGAGAGATATTAATAATGAAGTTTCTTTGGACAAAGAAAATTAGAAAATGAGGATCATAATATGTGTAAAATTACACACTCTTATGTGTCAGACTGAGTCTGTTCAAAGATTTACAGGCATTTTGTGTTCAAGGCAGTAATAATAAATAGAAAGATTCTTGGTCAGTATACGACAGGGGGGCTTGTCATAAGAGGCGACTAAAAGGACCGATCCTTCGGATGAGAACGCAAAACCTTAGGACCCGAGGCACATCAGGTGTGGCACGATAAAGATCTCTCCCTGCTAAAACGCCGTAAGCGCCGAAGATAGGCCTAACTTTTGCAGCAATTCACCGTCTCCATACGAGTGAAAAATTCTCGAGCAAGACGTAAACAATAAACAACCAACCTTCATCACCTGCTTTTCATGTCTATGTCTCTCAACGGCTTCGGTTAGAGCGTTCACTTCGTAACCGGGAGGTAGTGAGTCCCGCTAGTGCCATGGTTGCGTCAAGCCTAAGACGAAAAATAGGTAGTGGTTGCTCCTTAGCCTGACGCTCGGCATTCAGAAGTGAGAGTCACGGGTCTTTCAGATATGACCTTAAAAACGGAGGTCACGGTAGGCGTTAGCACGTTAAAGATCCCTCACTGCTACGGCCCTGAGCCCTAAAGATAAGTCTAAATTTGTGGTACTTCACCTACAGCTGGTGACGTCTCAATATGAGTGAAAAATTCTAGACGGGACGTAAAAGAAACAAACAATCAAATTAAACTGATTCGATATGCAAGAACTTGTTCTACGTATGATCAATTTTAAAATCGAAACAGTTTCTGAAAAACAAGTCGATGTTTCAGAGGGTTCCGACAATAAAACTGGTCGCGGTAGCTCAGTGGTTAGAGCGTTCCCTTCGTAACAGGGAGGTCGTGAGTTCGAGCCCCGCTCGTGCCATGGCCGCGTCAAACCTAAGACGTAAAATAGGTAGTGATTGCTCCTTCGCCAAACGCTCGACATTTAGAAGTGAGAATCATGCTTTCTTTCGGATACGACCTTAAATTCGGAGGTCCCGTGTCAAGGTAGACGTTGGCACGTTAAAGAACCCTCACTGCTACGGCCCTGAGCGCTAAACATAGGTCTAAATTTGTAGTACTTCACCTACAGCTGGTGACGTCTCAATATGAGTGAAAAATTCTCGACGGGACGTAAAACAAACATGCAGGCAATCAGTCAACCATTTGATATATCCCGATGGACTCGAAATAAAGGACACTGCAGAATCTGACGTGTCTGCTTCATATTTGGATATTTTACTTAATATTGAGTCTAATGGCAGACTAACAACTACATTATATGACACGCGTGATGACTTCAACTTTGCAATCATCAACTTTCCATATCTATGTAGTAATATACCACTTTCGCCAGCTTATTGTGTGTATATCTCCCAGTTGATTCGATACGCGAAAGCATGCCATGCGTTTGAGAATTTTTTTAAGCGAGGTCAACTACTGACAAAAAAGTTGACGTTGCAGGGTTATAAGGAATCTCGTTTGAAACCATCATTTCGCAAATTTTACGGTTGCTATAATGACCCTGTTTGCGATTACAAAGTGTCTCTGGGACATATGTTGAATGATTTGTTTCATACCCTTTGTTAGACTGTCAATTTTCATACTAACTTTGACTACGGGTAATCCAGTATACCTAATGTCGATTAAGGTCGCACGGCGGGTGTGACCGGTTAGCAGAGGATGCTTACTCCTCCACCTGATTCTACCTGCTTTGTCGGAGGTCCATGTTGCCCTACACTCGAACTTGTATATGTCTTTGGGATTTATGATTACGATCAACACATTGTTAACTTCACCATTCGATATCACTTGAAGCGGAATAAGATTTAATAAGATCAAAATATGTATTTTTGTATAGGAACCCCACAAGAAATTACGAATAGCTGTTTCTTCCGTAAGGTACATGTTCAGGAAAATAGATCACTGAAAGCGGAATAAGATTTAATAAGATCAAAATATGTATTTTTGTATAGGACACCCACAAGAAATTATGAATAGCTGTTTCTTCCGTAAGGTACAGGAAAACACATCTTTGAAAAAGGAATATGCTGGAACTGTTTCAATGTATTGTTTATTGAAAAGCTCCCGGTTTTGTGAATAACAGTTCGAGAATAAGACAATCGATTACCGTAAGCGGAATCAATTTCAACTCCGCATCCATTTGAAGTGATTTTGAGTTTTACAAGCATTAAAGTTATCATTACCGGCTAACAAAGTATAAAGAAGGAGAGCATTGAAGATGCTCTGATCACAAATCACGTGGCAGCGATCATGTTGGATCATTCTAGTTAGCTCACCATTCTGTCGTTTGTCTGTCAATCATCTGTCCATAAACTTTACACATTTTCATCTTTTCCAGACCCACTGGGCCAATTTCAATCAAACTTCGTAGAAATCATCCTTGGGTGAAGGAAATTCACGACTCTTGTAATGATACATCCTGCAAAAGGGCGATAATCACAAAAAATGCAAAAACTGGGTAGGGCCATATAACAATCTTCTCAAGAACCACTGGGCCAGAAAAGTTCAACTTTACAAGAAAGCTTACCGACATAACGCAAATTCGGGTGTCTTAAAATCATTGCCTCTGGAGACGGGGTGGGGCCACAATATGGGAACACAATTTTACTTGCGAGTATGTACGGAAAGTCTTTAAAAAATCTTCTCAATAACGACAAGGTCAGAAAAATTTTCGCTAATGCTTCCTGACAGATGCAAGGTTGTTAAATCATACCTCCATGCGTCGGATGGGACCACAATAGGGTTCAGGTTTTACATGCGAATATATAGGGAAAATCTTTAAAAATCCTCCCAAGAACCACTGGCCTTGATAAGTTCAAATTTACATGAAAGTATTCTTTAGGGTAGGAGAGGGCCACAATCAAAGTTTTACATGCAAATATACTAGTATAGAGAGTCAATCTTTAAATGTATTTAAAAATCTTTCTCAAAACCCAATAGGCCTGAAAAGTTTGAATTTACATGAAAGCGTCCTGACAGAGTAGATCCAAGTTTATGCAAATCTAGGTCTACAGGGGTTGGGAATGAGCACAATACGGGATCAAAGTGCTAAGTGCCGATGCATAGGAAACATTTTACTGCATCTCGTGAACTATTTAAACTTTGAACATACATTCTTTACAGAACGATCTTTCATGTGATGCACTGGTGTGTGATTTTGCAACCTTGACCTGGAGTTTGACCTACTTTTAATAAAATCTTACCTATTCAATATGTTCTGAACTAATTAAGGTAGACTGTTCATATCTTTTATCTATATTTTTATGGCAGAACCTTTAATTCCATAGAATGATTGATTGATTCTTTGAGCAATTACTACCTATTTTTCGTCCTAGGTTTGACGAGGCCATGGCATGAGCGGGGCTTAAACTCACGACTTCCCGGTTACGAAGCGAACGCTCTAACCACTGAGCTATCGCGACCGGTTTTCATAGAATGACCTTTGAAATAAACTTAGAGTTTGATCTACTTTCAAGAAAACATAATCTATTAAACATATCCGGAACTGTTAGGTGAGGTTTTCATATTTGTATATAGATTCTTCATGGCACGACCTTATTTTTTCATACAGTTTGACCTTTTGAATTTGGACCTACTTTTTAAACATATGATCTATACAATATTCCCTGAAGTATGTATAGTAGATCTTTCATATTTTGTACATTGATTTCAAGATATTTCATTTTATACTATGATCTCTGACCTCGTGACCTTGGAATGTGACCTACTTTTAAGAAAACCTTACCTGTTAAATATTTTTCCCAAGTATTCAAGTTTGGGCTTTCGTATTTTATATATGGATTCTTTATGATGCAATTGTATTTCTTCTTGTTGTTCTACTTTATTCAAGAACCTGAACTACTTAAGATAAAGCTTCCATAGTTTTGTATATAGGCTTTTTATTGCAAAACCTTGCTACACTTTGGTGTTTGACCTTGTAAACTTGATCTGGAATTTTTACCTACTTTACTAAATATATCGTGAACTAATTAAGATAGAGCGTTCACATATCAATTGATTGATTGAATATTGTTTAACGTCCCGCTCGAAAATCTTTTACTCATATGGAGACGCCACCATTGCCGGTGAAGGGCTGCAAATTTAGGCCTTTGAGCAGGGAGGGATCTTTTACGTGTCACACCTGCTGTGACACATATCGAATATAGATGTCTTTCATATCATACCATGATCAATGACCTTGGTCTTATACAGAACATCAAAATCATTTTAATCATATTGGTGCTGAGGCATTTCTGTGTTTCATAAGGTGAATTCATTTTCAGTTATGTTGTGATCCTTTGGAGCTATGTTGGGGCCATGATATGGGGTCCAAATTTTCATGGGAATAAAAATTGTTTAAAAAAATCTTTTAAAAATCACAAAGCAGAACCAAGGTGACTAAGATGAGCGATGTGGCCCATGGGCCTCTTGTTTTCAGCAAAATGGAAATTAGAATTATTCATATCGGCTGATATTGAATTTCATAACTAATGAAATCACTATCTTATTAAAACTTGCATAACATGAAAAAATATTTTTTACACTTCCGGTAAGCATTACGATAACAATCGGCCAAGCTGATAGGTAATAATACACAGAAAATATTATTTGTAAGCATAATAATTAAAGTCGACAACGTCAAATATTATTTGCATTGCGGTACATAAACATAATCATATATATTCACGAATAAACCACTTATATATACAACTATAGAATAATACTATAACCACAGTGCTTTGCTCTTAAAACTATACCCTATCAACTCATGACGGGTCCTACAGAGAACCCTAGGGAGTTGTAATCATTACAAGTAAGTAGACTTTTTGGCTACATTGGGTATTGATGATAGTGCAAATATAAATCAAACTAACAAATTTTCGTCCACCTATTAACCGTTTTATTCAATTCATTGGGAAACAAAATGTTCTCCTTCACCGCTGTTAATTTCTGTTATTTCGATCCCGATCTAAGTAATATAAATGTTTCGTGATAATTCATATTTACCGAAGGGGACTCCGCGGCCGATTTGTTAGAGCATCGCGCTCAAAATCACAAGACCTATCACCTCTAGTCGGCGCGAGTTCGATTCTCGCTCGCGCCGACATATGTGAGAAAGTTTCGGAAGGTTGGTGGTTTCTTCCCGAATACATTGTATCTGGGTTCTCTCTTCCACCTATGAAATACTGGACGTCACCAGATAACTGAAGAATTGTTGAGTGTGGAGGAAGACAATCAATCATATTCACCTGAATTATTTGTCAAATTTGTTTATTTTTGGACATATGAAAAATAGCTTCTTGACAATTTACGGTGTTTGATGGATCACGATTATATTATACTCCTATAAATACGGAAGATTACAAAAATTAAAGAAAGCATATCCTTAAAGAATATGAATAAAACGGGTTATAGATGGTTGGAAATTGTTAATTTAATTATTATTCTACTATCATCAATAATTAACTACACATTTAATTAAAAATTCTCTGGGTTATATGGAGTCCTCTGTTTACTAGGATCGCCTCGAACGTTCGCGGTGAAAAAGGCAGAGTATCTAGCTTAGTACCCGAGGACTTCCGAAGTGCAAGCACGAAGGCCAGACACTTACTGTCGAATGATTTCTTCTACAAATCGAAATCCAATATGGCGGATTCCATGGTGCGTAATGGGAATGCACATAATGAGCGTGTCACAGCTTAAATAGCAGTGTCACTTTCAATTTCTTGTCATTAATTGCCAGAAACAGACCTTAAGAAATGTTTAATGCTTGGTTTTCCAAGTGACAGACTTGCTTGATACCGTCTTATCCCTTTGCTTTCCAGCAAGTGGACGGTTCGTCAGTTCGTACCTTCTCGGACACCGCTACTAGCCTTCTTATTCTACTTCATCGTCGCCCTCCATTAACGATTTGTTTTAAGGGAATTTATTTTATCCATTTCGTATTGAAAGTTTATACTCAATGCTATAGTTATTAATATAACGTGTTTAAGAACATACTCGACGTTTCTCAATAATAAACGATTTTTCGTGATATTTCACGTATAATTCACTTGCATTCTATCTCGTTCTACAAACAATCTTGGGGTATATTACATGTACCGTGTCTGTTTTAGAGTTAGCATATTTCAAGAGTTTCTGGTTGTTGCAAGTAAAAATGTAATGTTATCTCTTATGTATTACAGTACGTTACATACAATGAACGTTACAGCAGCAAAGAAAGAGAGAAACCCTATTGGAACAACCGAGTATTGAATCCGGGACCCTTGCTTGAGTTAATGGGTAATCAAACCACTATGCTACCAAGGCCAATAAATTATGATAATATTACTATAATATAAAATTTATATCTATTTCGGAAATCACACAAGAACTGTTCACTTTCGAGAAGTTAAAAAAATGATTTCAGAGAAAATGTCAGAAACGTCGCGAATGTACTTACACATCTTATTGAAGTAAATATAAAAGCGGGTAGGGTTCAAACTACGATCGGTTGTTTCATTCACGGGTTCGTAAAAATTTGGTAGAACATGTTTCGTTGAGCTTTCACTCATTGCACCAAACCCAAACTGATCGGGGTCGACATTCAAACACGTCTGGGTTAATTACGTCATTAATATCCTAGTTACTAGTTTAAATGTCGACACAGTGACACATCGGCATTCTTCCAACTTGCTGTCGTTCCAGTACGAACCCTTCTCTGAAAGAATATTAAATATGGCACACATAGGGCTCTGCAATTATGCGAATAAAACAATCATAAAGGATAATACTGAAACTCAGTTCTCAAAATTTGAATGGACGAATTACATTTCGCAGCATCAACATGTTAACACTTTATATTTATTTTCTTTGAGCGATACCCTGGTGACCGTTAAGACTCATAGACCCCGTTATATCACCTTGGAGAACAGACAATATAAACAAAACCATTGAAATGCCAAAGGCGCATGCATAAGTCATAGTGTTTACAGCGTACTTAGATTTATTTTCAAAAAGGGAGAACACATAGGAACCATATATATACATTTCTTGGTTTTGCAATGATAAATAGTCAGACTGCTGTGATCGTCATAAGGGGGTTAAGGAGACTTATTGCATATTTCTGGTCGCAAAACTAGTTGCGCCATTTATTCATTACCACAACAAGCCAATGGATTTTTGGATCGACCGTTATAAGAAAACAAACTTTATGATTTTCGATTTCCTGATTGAGCTGTCGACATATCTTGTCACGAAAGAGCTGTTATTCGTTTGAAGTTTTTATCCTACGGGTCCTCAAGTTCAATTGTCTTGTTTGATGGAGCTTGAAATAATAAGTTACCTAAAGAAAGTCGATTAAACTCACACTGCAGATAAATCTGCTAATTTTAACCATATTCAGGTATTTTTGGCTGGTTTTTATTTGCCATGCAGTTTTCTACATCCAGTAAGATTAATGCAAATGTAGGAATGTCAAATGTATTTATGACTCCACGTGTAATCTGATGTCATTAAACCCATTAATTATAAATATTGTGTCACTATATTTTCCGTTGAGATTAACGAGATTTGCAAATAACTAAACACATCATATTTCACGAGCTCAATTTGTATTTTATGAGGGCTGTTTGATATGTAATGTGTATTGTACCACAGCGCGATAACACTTTACACGATTTCGTGGATGATGATACTTTTGAATAGCTCTATTCAATATCTTTACAACGGTAAAAACACGAGCTTTCAGCTCCAAACAATTGTAAATTTATCATTATTTCAATTGATTGATTAAATTTTGTTGAACGTCCCGCTCGAGAATCTTTCACTCATACGGAGACGTCGCCATTGCCGGTGAAGAGCTGCAAATTTAGGCCTATGCTCGGCGCTTATGGCCTTAGAGCAGGGAGGGATCTTTTACGTGCCACACCTGCTGTGACACGGGACCTCCATTTTTGCGATCTCATCCGAAGGACCGCCCCATTTAGTCGCTTCTTACGACAAGCAAGGGGTACTGGGGATCTATTCTAACAACCCGGATCCCCACGAGCTCATTTCAATTGAGCCAGTCGTTGACCACTATTGTAAAAATGGTCGGGAAACAGGTCGAGAATATTGAGGAAATTGGAGCTTATATAAAAGTTCGAACAAAACTCGGTCATTCGGTAATGCAGATTTTTACTGAATTGGGAGAAGTTTATGGGTCTGCTGAGTTATCTTATGAGACAGTTGGTAGGTGGAGAAAGAAATTTCTGACTGGCACAGAGTCCGTCAAAGATGCAGCAAAATCTGGCCGACCTGTGAATGTAAAAGGCAAGGCAACTGTCTCAAAAGTCAGAGAAATAATTGAAAGTGATGGCAGGTACATGATAAGTGATATTGACAAATTCTAAATGCCAAGCGTTTGGCGAAGGAGCAATCACTACCTATGTTTACGTCTTAGGTTGGACGCGGCCTCCCGGTTACGACGCGAACGCTTTAACCACTGAGCTACCGCGACAATACCCATTACCTATCGAACAACCCTCGAACTTTACTTAAGATTATATCAACTAAGCTCAGCAGAGTCCAACTGTGTTTTTTTTATTTCAAATTAACTTGATTTATGTGTGATAAAATGCGTTCTAAATCAGAAAAGCATAGAAAATGTATCATTTTTTAAACATTTGTAGAAAAAATTACAACTTACGTATTGTTGCAACCCTGATTTATTCATCAAACTGACTGACCGATCCCATGGGGATCGGCCGGGTTAGAAAGATCCTCATTACCCCTTGTTTGTCGTAAGGGGCGACTAAATGGGGCAGTCCTTCAATTGCGACTGTAAAAAACGAGGTTCCGTGACATATCAGATGTGGCACAATAAAGATCCCTCCCCTGCTCAAAGGCCGTAAGCGCCGAGCATAGGCCTAAATTTTGCAGCCCTTCACCAGCAATGGTGATGTTTTCATATAAGAGAAAAATTCAGGAGAGGGACGTTAAATATTGTACAACCAACTAACCAAATGACTGACCGTACAAGACTGAGGTAATGTACGAATATCTTGCACACAGATCAGGAAGTACTTAATTTACAGTAATAGGATGCGGAGTTACATCCACGACTTTATATAGCGATTAATTACTGATGAACTAGCTCGCGACGACTACCAGCTAATTCTCGCGACCGAGATTATCTTAATACATGCATGAAACAAAAAAGGACTGGTTTGCGGTTAAAAATATTTGCGATGATGAGCTTTCGTGAACCTCGCTAAAACAAAATTTGCACGCGATTGAAAGTTGCTCTACAATATGGAAATAACCATTTTCTACCGATTATATTGATCTAGATTTTCAGCTTGGTAATCGATAACTTGGCGATTTATAATTTTCAGTTTGCAAAGGCTTCAGTTCTGAAGGCGCATTATTGAAAAGAGAAAACTCAACATTCTTACCCCAGATACAGAAATACATCACTTTCTCTATCATTTTGTGTACCACACTTTCCTCATGATTTTTTTTTCTCTTAAATTGTCTTCACACAAAAACCGAAACAACAATTCTGACATTTTCCCATCCTCTCCAGATGATACGAAAATGATATATAAATTTATCTGGGTACATTTCCCGATAAACCTCTGACAGAATTAAGGTAAGAACGCCTTCCTCCCCCTCCCCAATTTTCAAATTTATAAATATATGTTCTTTATCAGAAAAATTAATATACAATTTTTTATGGAGTAAATGTTTATAAACAGTGAGTGTATCATTAAAATCTTCCGCTTTATAAAAACAATTATCAAGAACATGCGATTTCGTGTGAGATTTTTAATCTCACCGATTACATAGCGGTTTAGGTTTTAATTGAACGTATCCGGTTAGAAATATAGCGTAGCATGCCTCGAAATGTCTCGAGAGTTAAGAGAAAACACTATGAAAGATGAACATAATTTTTTTTTCATTTATAATGTAGCAGTGTTCATCAAAATTCAGGAGCTTTATCCCTTGTGCTCCCACTGGATCCAAAAGGGGCCTGAGAGAGCCTCCCCCGACCCCACGTCTCCAAACTAAAAATAATAGAATGATTGATTGTTGTTTTCCGTCACACTCAACAATTTTTCAGTTACCTGGTGGCGTACAGTTTTTATTGGTGGAGGAGAGAACCCAGATACAGTGTACCCGGGAAGAGACCACCAACCTTCCGAAAGTAAACTGGCAAACTTTCTCACATATATCGGAGCGAGCGAGATTTGAACCCGCGCCAACTAGAGGTGAGAGGCCTCGTGGTTTTGAGCGCGATGTTCTAACCACTCGGCCCCGGACGCCCCTTCCTATAAATAATGGACATGCCCATGCCAACTATATAATATTTACAAACTTAACCCCAAGGAGCACATTTAATTTTGATGAATCAAATCCCTATTCATTTATCGTCCAGTAATAAATTGCCAAAGCCAGATAAAGATAAAAATAGTTTTAATTGCGGGTATTTAAATTTTGTCACAAAGGGGAGAACCCATATTCCATGTTTTTACTTGATCACGCGATATCAAAATCTCATCGCAACCATCCTATGTGGCAGCATAGAATTAACACCCCTCCTCATTCATACGACGGGACAGCGAGTCAAGAATAGAAATGGCCGGGTTGCATTAAAATATGTTATCTATGATGGAGACAGTAGTATCACTCATTCGCTACTATCTCGAATTTGAAGGATGTCTATTGGGAAATCTAGGAGGGGTGTTGAATACACAAAGTAGGTACTATCTATCCATAGTATGCAGAGTAAATTACAAAGTCCAATTATGATGAAAAGCCTAAAATAACGAACAGTAATCAATCTCGTCATTCCTATGGAAAATACATACGAGGGTTTTTCTATATGTAATGTGTATTGTACGATATCTCAAAAGCATACGACTCAAATAGTGAAATGAACATTACATCCGTTCAAAGTATTCTCTGCGGTTTGAAA
Organism: Ostrea denselamellosa; assembly: GCA_024699665.1. NCBI lineage: Eukaryota > Metazoa > Mollusca > Bivalvia > Ostreida > Ostreidae > Ostrea > Ostrea denselamellosa. The sequence goes on from JAMZEH010000069.1 coordinate 6,265,523, forward strand.
TACGTAATGTCAATCTCTGAATACATTTCTGAAATGCGTCACAGTACGCTGATTTAGGTAGACCTCTGAGGCACTGACTGATGGCTGAGCCAAGGGCTTGTGAGAACTTATAACGACGACCAGATAAGAACTTTTTTAAGTTTTGGAAAAAAGGAACAATCGCATGGGACTATATCTGGAGAGTATGGTAGGTGAAGGAAGACGATAACCTTCCCCGCCTTCAAAGTTCCTTCACCAGCTCAGATGTATGTGATGGAGCATTATCATGAATTAGAGGAACATGCCTAAATCCTGACACAGGGCGTCATTTATGATAAAATTTTTGGAGTCTTTCTATTATAACATCTTGGTAATACTGACCTGTAACACTTTTGCCCTTGGACACCGGAATTTGTACGGCTATACCATCACATGAGAAGAATACGCAATAAAGAACCTTCTTTGTGCTTATGATTATTTTGGCAACTACAGGCCTTCTACCATGTTTAGTTAGCCATATTTTCTTTCCATTTTTTCTTACTGGTTCGAAATAGTGAACCCATGTTTCGTCACAATAACAATGTTTGCAAATTGTCTTTGATTGCATTTGAGAAACATTTGGGTCAATTCCGTAGCGGTTTGAACTCTTACCCGTTTTTGATCATTTGTCAATATATGCGGTGTCCATCTGGAAGAAATCTTTCTTACTTTCAAAATAGCTTTGGCAATATCGCGTATCGTGTACTGTCATCAATTCCAATTATTTCCCAGCCCCGAGGGGATCCGGGTTAGAATAGATCCTCAGTACCCCCTCGCCTGTCGTAAGAGGCGACTAAATGGGGTGGTCCTTCCGATGAGACCGCAAAAACCTAGGTCCCGTTTCCCGTTTTGTGATACGATAAAGATCCCTCCCTGCTCAAAGGACATGATCGCCGAGCATAGGCCTAAATTTTGCAGCCCTTACACCGGCAATGGTGACGTCTCCATATGAGAGAAAAATTCTCGAGCGAGACTTAAACAATATATAATCAATCAGTCATATTAATCAATTATTTCCCAGACTTTTGAGACATTTTCCTTGCCAGTTACAGTCACCGGTCGACCAGATTTTGCTGCATCTTTGACGAACCCAGTCAGACATTTTTTTCCACCTGTCTCGTAAGATACCTTATCAGATCCATGAACTTCCCCTAATTCAGTAAAAATCTGCGCAAATTCAAAACGTTACTTGCATATATTCAATGTGTGTATAAGAACTGCACATGGTCTGAAAGATGTCAAAGCTGTAAGAGAACTTGATCTTTAAAAGATGCTGAAATAATGACAAAGTTTAACTACACGCAAGTTTTTCGAAAAATGTATTGGCACTTTGAGAAAGTCACATGCACATCTTCAATGTGTCTATAATACCTGTGCAACATTTGAAGAATGTGAGGCTAGAGGTGAGTGAGTAGTGAATTACACAATGTAGGTACCCTATTTGAGCATGCTTATCAAACCACCCATCTAGCATTCACCACACTTTAATCTGGATGCACTTTGTGCAACCCGGCCAAACAATAGCCCTGTCTAGAATTGCACGGTATTCTACTATTTGCAACTGGCTTATTTTCTTACCAAACATTTAAGAAGAGCAAAAATACTAACATAATTTGTTGATTCAATAAATTTTAGCAGAGAACGGTCGGTCATAGTTTGAACTTTTAATCCCGCACTTTTTTATAACCACCTCCCCCCCCCCCCCCCCCCCCCTCTTTCTCTCTCTTGAAATCATACCGTAACTAGTAAGACTGGTGTCAAATGCAAAACCAAGATGTAGTTCAAAGTATACATAGTAACGTTTCAGATGATAAAAAATAGACACGAATTTAGGAATTGACATTAAATTTGATCATACCTCTTGTTCTTGGAGGGTGGTGTGTACACGTACATAGAGTGGACGTCGTGTGATTTCATTTACGTTGGATAAAACAAATTTATTGCCAACAAAATACAATCAGTTCAGCTGAAAGGTAACACTTTAAAAACAGTATGGGGTCGGGGAGAGTACTCAAGTGTTTGGAAAAATTGCTACCTGATTAAGTTCATATATGTACCAGGAATCATGTTCTAACCCACCCTACCACCAGACACGTACCTCAGACACGTGACCTCTTCTCTTGACCCACCCACTCCCCAGACACGTACCTTTATTGGGTGAAGGTGGCCTCGTCTCTTGACCTCCAAAACAAGTTAAGGAGGTTCCAATTCTTTATTACTAAAGTTCAAATATTTTGTCAAGCAATGCAGAAACCAAAATTCACTACTCTGCATAAAGGTGACCTTCAACTGTGAACTAAAACATAGGTCATGAATATTTTTGCGGTGAAATACCAAATTTTGTAAACTTAATAGCACCATTATTGGTCGTACGATGTAAATATAGAAACACTCATCGCTAGATGGGGAAGACACTCCACTGCCTAATCTATTTTACGTGTTTAATGGATATTTTATATATATATATATATATATATATATATATATATATATATATATATATATATACAACAAAAAACACACACAAAATAAATTTTAAAAAATTAATTAAAATCTTAAATTCCAACAATACCTTGAATTTGATAAATAAATGACATTGAAATAAATGCAGTGTCACAAAAGTATATTCACTTTTAACAGTTAAACATGACAACAACAAAAAAACACAGTTGACGGTGGTGGTTTATCAGTTAGGAAAAGCCCGAACCTCAGTCATCCAGTCATGTAATTAAAAACTAGACATTTAATTGTTCTATTTCTTTCAAAAATGATAAATTTGAAATGTATTTCTTCTGCTAGATTTTCAATTGTCTACAGCTAAGATAAATGTTTTATGTACCATTTCCTACTTCAGAGACACTCTACTTTAAAATAGTAAAATGACTTTTTTTAAAACCAAAATTACGTTCAACGTTTAACACCCCCACTCCCGCCTGTGCCGAAGAAGAGTTTTATCGAGACTTTTACATGCTAGAGTAGTTTTCCATTTCCACGGACCTTTTGAGAAACCACTGAAACCATGGCAAAAAATATATACCGGTCGCTTTAGCCTAGTGGTTGAATAACTTCTTAAAACCGGGAGGCCTCTGGTTCAAATGACGATACCGGCGCCATGTCAAAACTAAGACGTTTGACAGATAGTGACTGTTCCTTCGCCAAGTACCCGGCATTAGAAGTGAAAGCCACGAGTATTTCAGATATGACCTCAAAAAAACGGAGGTCCCATGTCACGGTAGGCGTTGGCAACAACAAGTCTAACTTTGTGACACTTCAGCTGCAGCTGATGTGAGGGGAAGTTCTGTTATTGAACGTAAAGCAAACATAATGTATTAATAAAAAAAAACTTAATTTACAGTATCGCGAAAACATTTTAATTTGTGAAATGATATCCTTAAATAATGCATTGTGCCACTGATCCTTTCTTCGTTGTCTCGCGGTCAGTTCAATGGCGCCATCTTTTTATGATGAGTCATTTGAAATTCCAGTAAGATATAAAGTGCTACTGTTGTGGGTAAGAATTACCTTCAGTCCCGCAAAAGAATCGAAGATTTATGAAATTATTTACAATCATGTTCAGTAAAATGTATTTTACAAAGTACTAACTTCACTTATCTAGGTTCATAAGGCACTCTCCGCTGTTTGTTTATGAGCTGAATTAGCCTATTTAATAGTTCTGTCAAAATCGGCCGTTATGTGCAGTCCCCAGTAATGTATCACCCAATATAATTTTTACGAGTACCCGTTACCACACAAATTACAGTTTACTTACTCTGAAACAATCTTCGGATGTGATTGATTGATTATGTGTTGTTTTCCGCCACATTCAACAATTTTTCAGTTATCTGGTGGCGTCCAGATTTTTATTGGTGGAGGAGAGAACCCGGGTGCAATGTACCCGGGAAGAGACCACCGATCTTCCGAAAGTAAACTGGCAAACTTTCTCACATATATCAGCGCGAGCGAGATACGAATCTTCCGATGTGTCTCTCAACATAATCAAATACAAATGTATTACAAAACACTACTATATTAGTAGCTAAACTCCAGGTAGTTGACGTCAACAAACCATTGTTGCTTTAAGGAGTGCATCGTGAATTTTATACCTGAGCGGTATAATATACAATGATTGTACGTCACACAAAGACGAGTTGTACTGTGTACATGTTACAAACTTCACCACCATAGTAGAATAAAAGTACATTGATAATTACATCGTTGTAAGAAATGCTAAAACATGACCGCTTAGATATCGAGAGATTGTTGTAAACTTAAAACAAAAAAAAACGTACCCTCCGATACAGTCAATACCTCTCTGTTATGTGGTAATTTGCAACAAAATATATCCTATCCTTTTTCAAAGCTGAACCACCAAACACTGAAAAATATAAAGCGATGATTTTTTTTTATTAATTCGTGTCACGTTTTTGGGAATTAAATTTCTGGTACTTAAAAACTCTTGACTTTTTTTTTTTTTACATGTACAAATGATGCGACACAAAGTCCATTTGCGATATCGATCAAATAGGAATATTCTGTTATTTTTTTTCCGATTTATTCCCTTACTTTAGATATTAATTTCATGATTTGAAATAGAAACAACAGATTGACATAATTTCTATGAAAATGTACAACAGTCACCCGTTCCACATTTTAAGAATTGTAAACAAAGACAAACAAACAAAAATATATAAAATACTAAATAAATAAAAGAAAACAAACAAAAGAAACAATATATGCATCCCAATTATGCAACCGTCAACTAGTTCTTTTTTATAATGGAGTGAAGATACATGATGAATTTTGACAAGTTATCATGCTGGAATGATATGTCAAGGCACTGGAGAACTAGGACTGATGATAATAATACAAGCATTCTTATAATTTTATCATGAATGTAGATACGCGCTAGACAAAATTGTCTGTGTCATTTTCAATCAAATGAAGAAATCACGAAATAAACCATATGAATAGATTGTATTGAATAACTCTTATGATTGGCCTGCAAGCACAACTAATCGTTGTCCTGGGGGTTCCTTTATGTCTGTACAAATCTATCTTGTTGTGGTTTGTAATATTGTATTAACTGAAAAATGCAATTTGCATATGCGGCTTTCCTGAAGAATTGCACATTTCCTGAATCCGCAATAAACTTTGTAATTATGATTTTATTATTATTATTATTAACTGATAGCAGTCTACCTAGGAATGATGGTATTGGAAACAAATAATTTATCAAGAAAGAGTACCAATGAATACTTTTGATATTTTATAGTATCACGAATGTTCATCGCGAAAGTTATAATAATTTATATACCAATGTATATATTCAGAAACCACCTCAAATACATTCTATATGAATTAAATTTTATACATACATAGGTACATGTAGTTGCCCTTCAAAACCTTGCGATTTTGTAGAACGTTGCATCGCATTTGCCGGAGTTATTTGTCATAATCCATACTGTAAAATTTACTTGTGCATATGAGAACAAAACTCATTTGTGTATGAAGCCTTTTCATCAATAAATCGCACGATTCTTGCATGGCCTGCTGCATACAGACATCTACATTCTACAGTTTCATGTCTCCACTTCCTATAAGGTATTCACTTTTGTACCATTTCTTTAATATCTCAGATTAGGTCAAAATAAAATAGTTGTGTGAATTCCGATTGATTGTTTTACGTCCCGTTGCGAATTGTTCGCTCATATTGAAACGTCAACAGTTGTAGGTGAAGTACCACAAATTTAAACCTATGCTTAGCGCTCAGGTCTGTAGCAATTAAAGTTCTTTAACGTGCCAAAGCCTACCGCGAAACGGAACCTCCATTTTAAGGTCATATTCAAAAGACCCGTGATTCACGCAGAGCGTTTGGTGAAGGAGCAGTCACTACCTATGTTACGTCTTGGCACAAGCGGGGATTGCACTCACGACCTCCTGGTTACGAAGCGAACACTCTAACCACTGTGCTACCGCGACCGGTGTGTAAATTCTCAAAAAGTCACAATATACTTGATTGCTTTGGGTTTTACACCGTTTTGGCAATAAGTAAGCCATTTTACGGCGGACAATATACTTGAATTTTATGCTGATTAATAAAAAGTATACTTGGACTTCATGCTGATTAATGACCGGTCGCGGTAGCTCAGTGGTTAGAGTGTTCGCTTCGTATCAGGGAGGTCAAGAGTTCGAGTCCCGCTCGTGTCATGGCCGTGTCAAACCTAAGACGAAAAATAGGTAGTGATTACTCCTTCGCCAAGCGCTCGGCATTTAGAAGTGAGATTCACGGGTCTTTCAGATATGACCCTGAAACGGAGGTCCCGTGTCATGATAGGCGTTGGCACGTTAAAGAACCCCCACTGCTACGACCCTGAGCGCTAAGCATAGATCTAAATTTGTGGTACTTCACCTACAGCTGGTGACGTCTCAATATGAATGAAAAATTCTCGACGGGACGTAAAACATTGTTTGTTTGTTTGTTTATAGCCGCCTGAGCAATTTTTCAGCTATCCGGCGTGGACGTAAAACAAACAAACAAACAAACATGCTGATTAATGATTACAAGTAAATAAAATAAACTTATGAATTTTTGATATATGAACCAAGTTTCAATGTGTGCTTGTAATTCAGATCATCAGTGCTTGTATCCGTCACTTACACAAGACAGCTAGGTGCACTCTTTATACCGGTTAAGCTCGATATAACCGGAGTAAATTGCGGGACGCATTTGTCGACTTCTCGTAAATTCTTTTCAGATTGGTAACTATTAGATTCTCTAACCATACTGCAGGAGAACAAACACCAACGAGATTTCAGTTTTAATTTCCGACTCAAAAAGTCATCTGAAGCATTATTCTTATCGGTTCCAGAGGGAATTCAAACAGACTTTAGACATGCAAATCAGCGTACTAGCACGAGTTAGTTTTGTACTGTTACTTGTGGCATTTTTTCAGGAACACTAATCTAAAATCAATGGATTGTAGGGCAAGACGATAAGCAACTTGAAAAATTTGTTCTCGCTTTTTTTTTTTTTTTTTTAGCGTTTTGCCATTTTAAGCAAAAACAAACTTTGCTGAGCTGTTTCCTGGTTTTATATTGTTTAAGGTGGTTCATGACATTAAAATTGTTAACAGCTCGTTTAAGCACCTCGTATGAGGCATTACTTCACCATCGAAAGGGATATCTCTTTATCGTGCCACACCTGTTGTGACACGGGGCCTCGGTTTTTGCGGTCTCATACGAAGGATTGCTCCATTTAGTCGCCTTCTACGACAAACAAGGTGTACTGAGGACCTATTCTAACCCGGATCCCCACAGGAATTCAGTAAGGTAAACAATACGAGACATAAATGTAATTGTGGCAAAATCCCATTGTCCAAAATTTCATATTTCTATTTAATCTAGGGGACTCCGTGGCCGAGTGGTTAGGGCATTGTGCTCAAAATCACTAGGCCTCTCACCTCTAGTCGGCGCGGGTTCGATTCTCGCTCGCGCCGATGTATTGGAGAAAGTTTGCCAGTTTACTTTTGAAAGGTCGGTGATCTCTTCCCGGGTACATTGCATCTGGGTTCTCTCCTTCACCAATAAAAACTGAAAATTTGTTGAGTGTGGTGGAAAACAATAATCAATCAATACTCGCACCTCCATGGTCTCTTGTCAGGCTATGCGTCATCGTGTGATGTACTTTGAAAACATGGAACACTGGACATAAAATCAAAAGGCTTGCATGGATTCCTCAGTTCCTGCTACATTGTACCACATGGCTCATCAATGAAACAGATAATAAATGAGTAGAGTTTATCTGAATTATTGTTTTGGGGTTTATTGATAATATTTCAGCCAGTTTACAGTGGTTATGGTCTGTTTTGAAGGAGTTTTGAATTTCCCTGACGGCTAATTATAACGGATTAATACTGTCTTCATTAAAAGTTTATTTCCTTAATTTTTATCCTCAAGCGAGTCGCGTTCAATTGGCAATGCAAACAAATCCGGATATGTAAAAAACAAGATTACTGAGCAATCAAACAAGATTACTAAGCAATCACGAGAAAGAATAAAATAATTTTCCTGGTCTATATCGCATTAGTAATGTCAGACCTAATGATGCCTAACAGCGGCGATTAGTAGTCTCATTTTCATTTGTGTAAAACGCCACGCCACATCTTTGTGTCATTTGGGCATTTGAACGTAAAGGACAAAAGTGAAATAAATTACTTTAGTAAACTATGGAAACAGACCTAGTATACAATCTGGCTACAGTGGTTAGAGCGTTCGCTTCGTAACCGAGAGGTCTTGAGTTCGAGCCCCGCTCGTGCCATGGCCGCGTCAAACCTAAGACGAAAAATAGGTAGTGATTGCTCCTTCGCCAAACGCTCGGCCTATAGAAGTGAGGATCACGGGTCTTTCGGATATGAACTTAAAAACGGAGGTTCCGTGTCACGGTAGGCGTTAGCAGTTAAAGAACCTTCACTGCTACGGCCCTGAGCGCTAAGCATAGGTCTAAATTTGTGGTACTTCACCTACAGCTGGTGACGTCTCAATATGAATGAAAAATTTTCGATGGGACGTAAAACAAACAAACAAACCTTATCTTTTCTCATTTCTAGTAAGGGACAAAGACGACAGAACTATAACACACGAGTTTTCCTCCTTAATGTCATAAAGACGACAGACGGAAACTTAAAGCTGACATGAATGAAAGTAAGGAAGGGGCAGCTCTCAATGCTGCGGTCCTGAGCGCTAGGGTTGTTTGGTTGTTTTACGACACGTCGAGAAGTTATCGCTCATTTTGATAAGTTCACCAGCTGTAGGTGACGTAACACACATGTAGACCTACGCCTAGCGCTCAGAGCTGTAGCAGTGTTGGTTCTTTAACGTCCCAAAGCCTGTCGCAACAAGGGACCTCCGTGTTTAAGGTCATGTCCAAAAGACCCATGATTCTCACTTCTAGATACAGAGCGTTTGACGAAGGAGCAATCACTACCTATCTTTACATCTTAGGTTTGAAGTGGCCATGGAACGACGGGACTCGAAATTACTCTCCCGGTTATGAAGCAAACCCTCTACCACTGAACTACCGCGATCGGTTAGCATATTTATGTTTAATTTAGTGGTACTTGAACAGTTAGTGACGTCTAATTCTCGACGGGACGTACTACAATTAATCTAAGACGTACGACCGACCGTGAGTTTACGACGATAAATATCATATAGACAAGTACTCAAAATTATTGAAAAATCAATCATAAATGCCTTTGCTATCTCTATAAATTGTAATGATAGCCAATTTATCCCCAATGCGCTGTATAAATACCGATATTTATAGTATGTTTGTTTAATGAAAGTAGAATGTAAATAAATGTTATGTATTTTTGAAAATGCGTGGGAGTATGAACGGCACAGCGCCTACGATCGTGCTGATGCGCTTCATGAAGTATGCTGGCAATTCATATCCTCGTGCATTTTTTTTATCATTAATTGGAGAGTTGCGTTGCACCCGTGCATGTGTCACGATTTTAAGCCAAGGTCAACTTTGATAATGATAATGTCGATGAGGAAAAAAAGGGTTTGCATTTGACGAAGCCACAACAACGTTACACAAGAAAACGTATTGACGCAATCATCAAATTCGTCGTAATTTCTTGGCAACCATCAACACTATTTTACAGGCATAAGATTGATTGATTGGTTGTTGTTTTCCGCCACACTCAACAATTTTTCAGTTATCTGGTGGCATCCAGTTTGTATTGGTGGAGGAGAGAACCCAGATACAATGTACCCAGGAAGAGACCACCGACCTTCCGAAAGTAAACTGACAAACTTTCTCACACATATCGGCGCGAGCGAGATTCGAACCCGCGCCGACTAGAGGTGAGAGGCCTTGTGATTTTGAGCGCGGTGCTCTAACCACTCGGCCACGGAAGCCCCTACAGGTATAAGAGGTTTCGATTAAACGTAACAAATATTATAAATAATTTTAAAAACTTTATGTCTTATATATAAACTTGTTTTCCCTGCAGCCAATCCTTCCTATAGTATATCCTGACAGGTTAGGGATATTGTGCATTTTAGATATTATCGATATTCCATTCCCATTAAGTGACTTTCGTTCTTGAAGAAATTAAAGTGACCCATTTGTAGAATTATTTTATAGTAGTATAGATAAAGAAAGATAGAGAGCAAGAGTATAAAATTCAAATCAATTTGTGTTTTGCGTTTGTCTCTATTAGTACGGTACATGGAAGAGTTTCTAAGACAGATTCAAAATAATATCAATATAGATAATGTGATAAATGTAGATATGAAAACTTGAGAGGAAATTGATTTGAGTACTATACAAGGCCTATAGTTCAGAACTCAAGTTTTTCAAATGTATATGGTATGCTTGCAATGTTAACTTTTGCAGGCATTTTAAAGTCATTCGAAAAATAGTATCCACATAATAACTAGAAAACTGAAATTAAGCCGTTTTGATGTTCTAGACTGATATATCTGATTGACGCTCGCGCAATTCATACATATTGATTGTTTGTCTTCAAATAAAGATGCGTTTTGAATTCATGAAATATATACACGTACTGGCAGCCGATAATAAAAGTCATTTATGATAAATGGAATGGAATCGAGTCGTTAGGGCCTTGAATGGGAAGAAAGTAACATTCAAATATATTGTATATAGAATACCCAACATGCGGGGGCGTGTCTTGCCATGTGCGTTTATTGGTCCCGTTAATAATGGCCTAGTTCAATTTGTGGTCAAATGTTTTGTTTTATGCTCTCGTAATATGAGATTCGGGGGAATATTTTTTTTGGTCTTGTCGATTTGCCCGCTAAAACTTAAACTTTGGCCATAACATTTCAATATATGGTATAAGGACTTCCATATATCATGTGCATTTCTTTTCACAAGACCTTACTTTTGTTAGAGAAAGTTTTGACCTTATGACCTTAACCATGAAGTTTGGTCCACTTTCGAAAAACTTTTAACTTTGATCACAACGCGTATACAGTTAGTGCTTGGATTTTCCTATTTCATACGTTAATTTCTTGTGATAAGAACAAAATATTTGTCCTCATGACACTGATAATAGCGTTTAGCTATACCGGGGCACACAAACACACAGTGGGCGTGTTTCACAAACACATCTTGTTCTGCATCTATTGTGGGCGTAGTATGTAATTATAATAATAGCTCTGTTGTCTGTCCACAAGCTAGTCTGCTCTCCCCCCTCTTTTTTAAAAAAAAAAATCCCCGTGGGGTTCCGGGTTGTTAGAATAGATCCTCAGCACCCTTGCTTGTCGTAAGAGGCGGCTAAATGGGGCGGTCCTTCGGATTGACTGATTGATTGATTACGTATTGTTTAACTTCCCGCTGGAGAATTTTTCACTTATATGGAGACATCACCATTGCCGGTGAAGGGCTGCCAAACTTAGGCCTATGCTCGGCGCTTACAGCCTTTCAGCAGGAAGGGGTCCTTTACGTGCCACACCTGCTGTGACACGGGACCTCGGTTTTTGCGGTCTCATCCGAAGGACCGCCCCATTTAGTCGCCTCTTATGACAAGCAAGGGGTACTGAGGATCTATTCTAACAACCCGGATCTTTAACCGAGAAACATTTTCACGGTGCACGGAGGTCGTCCACGTGTCTAAAAGTTATCTTCCAAAAACCGAGGTTGCATTTCGCCCCCCCCCCCCTCCCCGTTAGTATAAATGTAATTAGTATTTATTCATGTTGGTTTCAAATTTTAGGTCAGGCCACTGGTTGGTGGGGATTGAAGGGTCAAAACATCTTGTCAGCGTTTCAGCTAAGTAACCATAATGGAAGCAAAGGATATAATTTGTGTTTCGTGTATCTGTAATTTAAACTTGGAGTTGGGCATGATGGGGGTGTTAAATTGCAAGCCTGTCATGAATTTATTTATTAGTACCACTATCTTTTAAAAAAAATATAATTACATGTACATGTTCGAATTGACTTAATAAACCTGTTCGTGTGATACCCTGATACAGGTAATGAAATACTCGTGTCTTGAGTATCGCTGTTAATTAATATAGATTTGGATCCAATTACATATATCTGTAACAAGACGTGAGCATGCATCGGTTTAATATCCTTTATAGAATTTTTATTTTAGTTCAGCTCTGTATGAGCATCATTAATCTTTTCCTACATCGGATATCAAAAGTATAATTATTTACTTTATGGTATTTGCCACCTTTGCACTTTACAATGCCCAGTAAGTCCTCGAATGATTTCGTCCTTTGTCGTTTTCCGCTTTAGGGAAATAACACTGGCATTGATAAAATTCCCATTGACAATTTCTAACGTTTCACAGAATACTTGATTAACCAATCACCAATAACCATGGCCGTTTACTGATCGCGGTAGGTCAGTGATAGAGCGTTCGCTTCGAAGATTGAGAGTTCGAGCTCTACCCGTGCCATGATTACATCAAACCAAAGGGGAAAACATGGTATAGTGATTGCTCTTTTGCCAAACGCTCGGCATTTAGAAGTGAAAGTGGCGGATCTTACGGATATGACCTTAAAAACGGAGATCTCGACAGGCTTTGGCACGTGAAAGAAACTTCATTGCTACGGCCCTAAACGCTAAGCATGGGTCTACATTTGTGATACTTCACTTACAGTGGGGACCCGGGGGTTAGAATAGGTCCTCAGTACCCCTTGCTTGTCGTAAGAGACGACTAAATGGGTGATCCTTCGGATGAGGCCGCAGAAACCGAGGTCCCGTGTCACAGTAGGTGTGGCACAATAGAGATCCCTCCCTGCTCAAAAGCCATAAGCTCCGTGGATAGGCCTAAATTGAGTGAAGGATTCTCAAGCGGGACGTAAAAGAATATACAATCAATCAACTTCACTTACAGCTGGTGACGTCTCAATTCTAGACAGGTCGTGAAAAGTAGAAATAACTTCACAATATATTTTAACTATATATCTATATTGTCCTGGCTGCACAAGGGTGAATTAACTTTGACATTTCCGGTCAGTTAAAATGAATTAACTTTTTTGTGAAACTAGGACAGGGGTGTTTGTATTATGGGGATATACATGTATAAACAACGATTATGCAAATTATCTCTATGACGTCAATATTTTTATACAAATAGATTATCCATTTTTCCTGTAGATACAAGCAACAATGTCTGATATTCAAAGTCTTTACTGAATACACTATTATACAATCTCTGCCGGTGTTCGATTGATTCAATCAATCAATCAATTTACCGGTGTTCGAGAAATCATTCAGGCACTGTTGCACGTTCAACGATTTTCTGACAGCAAATGCTCTCGTCTTGATGATTTAAGAAGCACAATTGATTACATTCAATTTTTACTCGCGATAAGTAACACCAATTTTCGCTTCGTCAGCTGAAAATCGTTTTAAGTTGCAGTTAGCGTGGTAACTACAATTTTAAGTTGTATCGATCAATAAATGATCGCCGATTTTTATTGGATTTTGTTAGATTAAGGAACTATTCACAGCTGCATAAAACAGATTTATGTCTACATGTGCTGTATTTCTTTTTCTCCATGAATCCTTTATTTGATGATTATAATTTGGTATTCTGAAAACAGCAGACAGCGCACAGTTTCAATCTGTAATAGATGAACAAGTAATCTGAAAGTATTGCATAAGTAATTCATGTCCCCCTACCGGCGCCCCATATCTTGAAATATCACATAATGGTGGTCAGAGCATTCCCTTCGTAACCGGTTGATCGTGAGTTCGAGCCCAGCGCGAGCGATAGCCGCGTCAAACCCAAGACGCAAAAATAGATAGTGATTGCTCCTTCGCCAAACGCTTTTCACAAATTGAGGATAAATAATGGATTTAAATTCTACCATTCGTATGAAAAGACGTTATTCGACGACTGCACATGTGCACGCTGTGTCGGCAATCTTCGGAAATCCTGGTTAGAATAGATCCTCAGTATCTCTTGTTTGTCATAAGATGCGACCGCAAAAACTTAGGCTTAATGTCACAGCAGGTGTGGCACGATAAAGATATCGATACCTGCTCAAAGCCTGTAAGTGCCGAGCATAGCCTTAAATATTGCAGCCCTTCACCAGTAATGGTGAAGTCTCCATGTCCGTGAGTGAAAGATCCCGATCCCTGCTCAAAGGCCCAAGTGCCGAGCATAGCCCTATATATTGCAGCCCTTTACCAGTAATGGTCGTCTTCATGTGAGTGAAATATTCTAGAGAGGGACGCTAAACAATACACATCCAACCAATGACGCATAAATAATGAGTATAGAAGTAAATCATGTTCTAACATACGATTTATAGAAATCAATCAATCATGTTCTAACATACATTTTATAGAAATCAATCATGTTCTAACATACATTTTATAGAAATCAATCATGTTCTAACGTACATTTTATAGAAATCAATCATGTTCTAACATACAATTTATAGAAATCAATCATGTTCTAATATACATTTTATGGAAGTAAATCAGAAGAAGATTACAGTAACAGGAGTTTAGGTTTGCTCTCAAAACTGGGCAAAACAGAACACTCATGGAACTTGGGGGTACCTCAATGAGTTGTAATTCATATGCCATATAAGTACTGAAATAATATATATTCCTTGGAGGGGGCCTCCGTGGCCGAGTGGTTAAAGCATTAAACCTCTAGTCGGTGCGGGTTCGAATCCCGCTCGCGTCGATATATTTGAAAAAGTTTGCTAGATTACTTTCGGAAGGTCGATGGTCTCTTCCCGGGTACATTGAATCTGGGTTCTCTCCTCCACCTACTAAAACTGGACGCCACCAGATAACTGAAAAATTGTTGAGTGGCGGAAAACAAACAATCAATCAATCAATATTCCTTGCATTTTCTGGATAGCCAATGGAAGTGGCCAATGTTGAAGTGACAAACTTGCGCCAATTCAAAGAAGTGTCAATATAGAGAAATTTCAATTTTTGAAATAGATTATACAGACCTTATTATTGCTACAACACAAATCTGTTATATTTTTCCAGTAGTGTCTCTGCGATTTTTGCATTTCGCTCAATAGCGGTATCTTCATATTTGTTTCAAAATGCAGCGCATTATCATGATAGAAACCCTCCCCGTCTTCTCCATCGTCTTGAAAATAATATATATCGTGGACTTATGATTGGTTTCATATTGAAAAGGAACTCCTTATCCTGCTAAAATTTTATACCATTTACTTTATTATTTTTTCAACGGCGAACTTGGGTATCCCACATTTAGAGTTGTATGCTCTGTACTCTTTAATAGTAAATTCGAACCCAAGCGGTATAATTGCGTGTGACGCAGACCTCTAGCAATGGGTCACCTTAGTGACTCACGTGATCTACTTTCAGACTTTTTTTTCGTCCAGTGGTGGATGAATAGGTAAAATAATTGTTGCACTTAACATAAACCTGGTGGCATTTCTATATTAAGTAACTGGGATATGAAAGAACATGTAAAAAACAAGTATAAGAACTTGCTGCAAATGTTGTTATATAATACATACAACAGCAAAGGGCCGAGTGGTTAGAGTATCGCGCTCAAAATCACAAGGCCTCTCACCTCTAGTCGGCGCGGGTTCGAATCTCGCTCGCGCCGATATATGTGAGAAAGTTTGCCAGTTTACTTTCAGAATGTCGGTGGTCTCTTCCAGGGTACATTTTATCTGGGTTCTCTCCGCCACCAATAAAAACTGGATGCCACCAGATAACTGAAAAATTGTTGAGTGTGGCGGAAAACATCAATCAATCAACATACAACAGCGTCATTTGTAGTGGAAGGAACCGCGGATGATACAGTGGTTGAACGGAAGAAAAGTTTCCGGTTGAGTGATATAATGCGACTGTTGGGTTTCCATTCCGAATCATTCTTACAAGACCGTAATAAAACCTCTACTAATTGCTTCCTTGTGATGAAACATTGTGGTATTTTATGCAGTTCAATAACCCTGATAATTCCCTGTAGTTATGGACTGAGTTAATGTCAATAGCTACAGATATATTATATGAGAGGCTTATTTACCAACATTTAAACCTAAAGCAGGTAAACACACACACACACACACACAAACACACACATACACACAAACAAACACACACACAAATACACACACACACACAAACACACACACAAATACACACACACACACACAAACAAGCACACACAAACACACACAAACAAATACACACACACACACACACACACACACACAAACACACACACACACACGCAAACACACACACACAAACACACACACACACACACACACAAAATATCAACCGATTACTTGCACACAAAGGTAAGGAGTTCTTGTTTGATTTTTTTCTTTTAAGTCATTTCTCACAATTTGGTTTACGCCCCTTCGAGATTTTTTTAAAACTAGATATTGACTCGCAATACTAATCGCAACATAAAATTTCTTGGGTAAGAAAGTCAATTTCAAGTATCACAAACAATCATTCAAGCTCAGTGGTAAGAGAGTTCGCATCGTATTGGGAGGTTGTAGATTAGAGTCCCACTTATAACTGAACTTAAACGTAAACTCCCTCGCCAAACGAAACTTGATAAAATTGAAAGTTGTGGATCTTAAAATGTCAATTAAACACCGGAGGCCGAGTTGGGCATTGTCACATTTAAGAATTCCTTCTGCTCTGAACATCATTCATTGCTGAATTTTCTTCCTACAGCTAGTGTCGTCTTCATATGAATGAACAATGCTCGAAATGGGTAAACCAAATTTTAACAAATCAAACAATTTTTTACCTGCGTGTACAAGTAATCACCATCATCGTTTGTTTTGTAACGATTGTTTAGTATATTTTCGTGTTTTCTGTGTTAAATGTCGGTAAAATGCATCGAACATTAAAAAGTAGAGTTAATTGACACTGATTCAGTCCATAACTGCCGGAAATTAACAGGGTCCTTGAACTGCATAAAATACCACAATATTTCATGACAACGAAGCAATTAGTAGAGGCTTTATTACGGTCTTGTAAGAATGATTCAGATTGGAAACACAGCAGTCGCATTGAAACTCTTCTTGCGTACAATCTCTCTAACAACCGCGGTTCCTTCCTCTAGAAAAGAAGCTGTTGTATATATTACATAACATCTACAGCAAATTCTTATACTTTTTGTTTCCATGTCCTTTCACGTCTCATTCGAAAAGTTTTCATTCATGTTTAGAGACGTCACCCGCTTTTGAGGAAGTGCAACAAATTCTAACCACTTCGTGCGCCCTCGAAAAAAATTGTGAGCGCGTCATTTTACAGATAAACAATGGTACCATGCTGTTGGTAACGAGAATGTCTTATCATTACTAGTATATTTTCTTTTGATAGTAAGAATTTCTGATAATTACTGGTATATTTATTGTTGGTACTGACAAGTTCTGATAATTAATGCTATATTTACTGTTGGTACTGAGAATTTCTGAGGATCCTGATAAATACTGATATTTACTTCCTTTGAAGAAATACTGAGGAGAACTGACATGTGCTGTCGCTATTGTCCTTTCAGAAGATGTTGAAATAAAGCAGGGAAAGTGTTAATGATAAATGATCTACCCACTCTATTTAGGTGGGCGGCAACCATTTCTTCAGACAAAATTTTACTTGGGAGGTTACCTGTGTCATTTTAATATCAAGCATGTGTGCGTATAAGTAGTTTGAAAAAGTAAAGACAACGAACAATGGTCAACCACGTAATTACTATATAGAATACAAAATTAAGTGTAGGACAGACAATAGACACCTGGTCACATCAGGGGTGGGATCGGATGCCTAGGAGGAGTAAGCATCCCCTGTTGACCGGTAACTCCTACTGTAAGCCCATAATCTTAATCAGGTAAACAGAGTAATACGTAGTCAAAATCAGCATGTAAAGAGCGGCTTAAAACTTGGTATGAGACATGTCAGACAGCATTCGACCTGTCGTTTATATTTGTAAATTAAATCACTACAGTGTATAATGGCTATAGAATTAAAAAAAAATGCTGACTTTTAACGAGACTTTTGAAACTCATATAGCATGAACTTGTTTCTCCGTAACTTTCCTCATTTCAAAACATGATCGTGCGTATCGAATCAGTTGAGAGGCATAAATGCTGTTTGCAGGTGATAATGAAAGTATGGAATGCTGACGTCATCCGTTTTGTCATAACGTTGAATTAGTTTGCCCATAACATCTATAGTGTATGTTCAATAAAATATCCAGGTACGAAACAGATCTGTAAGATTCTTTGTTATCCTTTATTTTGAGTTCACTGGGATACATCGAATCGACAAAAGAGTGAAAATGAGTATTATTATAGGTAGAACGTCATCAATATATCTGTATGTCGAATTGATGGCCTCAAAGTAATTTTCCCTTTCATGTAGAAGCTATTCAATACATTCTACCTCATACGAATATATAAACAAACAGGTCAGCTAATAAAAGAATATAGAATTCCATGCATATAATTGACTGTTGTTTGAAAGCTTTTGCTGTTTTAGTTTTCCCATAAATTTAATACATTCCAATTTTTACTGTTTTAGTTTTCACTTAAATACATTTTAAATGTAAATATAGGTGTGTTGTTGTTTTGAATATGTTTTATTGAATTAAGGGTATTGGGAACCATAATACCTAATTGAATCTAAAAGTGTCATCTACAGATTTGTAAATAACAACATAGATACTTATATTTGTATGTGATAGGTGTGTGTTAGGGATACTCAAAACACGGACGCGTAAATGCATTTTAATTGCCTAATGTTCAAATATTTATACGCGTAGGAATGTGTGCAGAATACTGATTGGCTAATACTCAAATATTTCCACACGTATGGATGTGTAATTAGTTTTGATTGGCTAATGTTCAGAGACTGAAATTATAATGTCAAAACTTGTTTTCGCATTAACGAAATGTGATTGTCATTAATAATATAAGTATGTCACAATATATATAATTGCTGCATTACATGAAAATCAAACAACACTGCAGGTGCATGTATTGAATACCTGAATGGCCACAACCTCTGGATATATCATATGTAAGCATATTTCGTGACTCCCCACCTGTCCTTATCTTTCCATAAGTGATCAGGCAATAGTTTTTACAGTGGTCAATTCCTCATTAAGTTAATTTTTTGTGGTTCACACTGCATCTAGTTATGCATTGTCCCGTAGAGATCAGGGTTAAAATAGGTCTTCAGTACCCCTTGCTTGTCGTAAGAGGCGACTAAATGGGGTGGTCCTTCGGTCCTTGCAAAAACCGAGGTCCCGTGTTACAGCGGGTGTGTTTAAAGCGTCGAGCATATGCTTAAATGTATCAGCCCTTCACTGGCAATGTTGTCGTCTCCTTATGAGTGAAAAATTCTCGAGCCGGACATAAATAATATACCGTCAACCAACCCACTAATTAATCATGATTCGAAAGCAGTTGGTAATTATTAATTTAATTTTGCTGCAGGTCCGTCACTCATTTCCTTCAAATTAGTTTTTTACGTGATTCATGCTTGCTAAGGATGGGGGGGGGGGGGGGGGGGGGTTACATATTATAAATGCACACAACCATTCGTGACTTTGATGTGGCATCCGAATTATATTTTCTGAATAAGAGACCCGAATCAATTTGTCGTCTATTAATTGGCTGTATGATTTCCATAAATCACTCGATTTAAATTTCACTTTTTCACAATATATCCCTCTTGTAAATGAAAAGGTCAAGACAACTGACAGTATTCAATCTCGTAATTCCTATAGAAAATACAAATCAGAGAGATGGGCAAACACGGACTCCTGGTCATACCAGAGGTGAGATCAGGTGCGTAGGAGGAGTAAGCATCCCCTGTCGACCGGTCACACCCGCCGTGAGTCCTATATTCCGATCAGGTAAACGGAACAATCAGTGTGTCAAGAACAGCCTAACAATTGGTATGAAACACATCAGACAGCATGCGAGACTACGATCAAAATTGAGATTGTCTAAATTTTATGGCCCCATAACCTAAGGACCATCACGTCCCATGGTTCTCTTGTTTTAATTCATTTGTTATTTCTAGATGTATGAACTTTTCCAAATCAAGTTGTATCATTAAACCTGCCCAGACTGATGAATTTGTAGTTTCATAATCAACACCAGTAGTGTCTACAATCTTGTTTTATACTTTTCCATATGACGGCCTACGATACTCGTAAGACTGCCTCCAAAAATTTAGCTTTTTGGATCCATTGTCTTTGAAAGACTAACAATAAATGCCCTTTTGCAATATTAGTTTCAAGAACATAAGTAAACACACACTAAAATCCGTCCACTGAGTCATATTCTAATCGGTACCGAGTGAATAGTTGGTAAGCAGTTAGCCAACAAATTTTAGTTGATTGATAAATGCTTCACAGAGTATAGATATTAAAATAACCCAACACACACCAAAATCAATTCACGTATACTCCAACTGCCCTTTCAAATGATGAAATTCTTCAAACTTATGTTTCAGTTTTAAAAACATTTAATATCCAAGTCAACCGATGGGATAAATGTGAGTTACCGTACCTATACTGGATCCCCAAACTCCACAAAAACCCTTACAATGATACATTGCTGGATCCAGTAAATGTTCTACCAAGCCCCTGTCTTTGCGCCGCACAAAATTATAAAACCCATCTCTCGATTTACCTGTGTTCATTGTTTGCGCGTTGTGAGTAACATCGCTCGAGCTTTTCAGGGCTTTCTTTTTCAAACACGTAAAAAGGTAATGGAGGGGTTTTTCGCAATAAAACAACTTTGTTGGTGAAGGCATAGACACCACTAACAGAAAAAATTCAAAAGCAAGACTATGCCGCGCTTAAGCAATGAAATGCGCAATTAGGCACCTGGTATGCTGCAAGCAAGCGTTAGTCAGCGTGAGGTTGCAAGGCGTTTTAATGTTCATCCTTGTACAGTTAACCGTTTGTTGTCAGGATTCCATCAGACAGGATCCCTAAATGATCGCAAAAGACCTGGTCAACCGTTTGTGACAACGCCACGGCAACAAGCGTTCAGACAGCAATGTCATCTGTGCAATAGGTTTACGACCGCTGCGATCACGGCCAGAGAAATCATTAGACATCATGGCCTATTCAACCTAGAACCGTTTCCAGAATTTTGAAACGCTATGAGATCCGCTGACGAAGACCTCATAATGGGCTACAGCTTAAACCGCATCACCGATAGTACAGATTGGAATGCGCAAGTCAGCATCTGACTCAACGTCAAAATTGGTCACATGCTGTGTTCTCAGATGAATCCAGATTTAACGTTGGCAACGCGGATGACAGGTGTTGAGTTTACCGTCGTTTACATAAACGTTTTGCAGACAATTGTGCCCTCAAGGGCGACAGGTTTGGAGGGGGAAACGTCATAGTCTGGGGTGCGATTAACCACAATTTTCGGTCACAACAGGTCGTTTTAAATGGAACCTTCATTGCTAGGAGGTATGTAGACAAAATTCTGCAGCCTGTTTTAAAACCATTAATGCAGAAGCATAGGCAAGGAAATGGGTTAATTTTCCAACAGGACAATTCGCGCGCACATATGACAAAACGTTTTTCAAACGAACGCCATTGACGTCCTTGATTAGCCCGCTAAGTCCCCAGACATGAATTCAATCGAGCATTTGTGGGACGAGCTGTTGAGACGTGTGCGCAGCCGCCAGTCTCAGCCTCAGAATCCGCAAGAATCAGGGAGAGTCTTGTTGGAGGAATGGCAAAATATTCCTCAGACGACCATCCGAAATGTTTGTCAATCAAAGTCTCGTCGCTTTCGCGCCGTCATCACTGCTAATGGAGGTCATACCTGGTACTAGTGAACAAAACCACATTTTTGACGCTCCCCTCATTGACATTCATTTCAACTGTAGCCTTTTTGTGAATAAAATGATGTTCACAATCACAGAATAGTGTTCAGTTAACCTGGTTTATAATATACCACTATAAATTTATAATTTATAAAATTATCAAGTGTTGCGGTTTTAAAGTCCGTCAGTATATTGACTGCTGTGAAGGAGAGTCTTCAAACGTACTGTGTCACTACATATGCCAGAAGTGATGCACATCAAATGTGGATTCTTAAAAATTCTAAAGAACTTTTAGTGAATTTTAAATCACAAAACTATTCTCAAATTAACAACAATAAATCGTGTGATTTTACAACACTTTACACGACCATACCCCACGACAAATTAAAGACTAGATTCGTTGACATCATAGACAGTTGTTTCGTTAACAAAAGTGGTAAAGGAAATATTCATATCTAAATATCAGGCATTTAAAAATTTCTTTGTTAAACACCATTCTAACTCCACGCACAAGTACTCTGATTGATTGACTGATTGATTGATTATATATTGTTTAAAGTCCCTTTCTGGAATTTTTCACTCATGTGGAGGCATCATCATTGCCGATGAAGGACTGCAAAATTTAGGCTTATCCTTGGCACTCAGGACCTTTGAGTAAGGAGGGATCTTTATCGTGCCACACTTGCTGTCAGACAGGGCCTCGGTTTTTGCGGTCTAATCCGGAGGACCGTCCCATTTAGTTGCCTCTTACGGCAAGTAAGGGGGTGCTGAGGATCTATTCTAAACCGGATCCCCATGGGGTCAAGTACTCTGAAGTAGAAATTAAAAAGATGCTAGAGTTCCTCAATGGTATTATCTTCTTAGTCTTTGATGATCAGGTCTTCCAGCAGTCTGTTGGAATTCTCACGGGCATGAATTGTGTTCCTTTGTTAGTTGACCTGTTTTTATATTCTTATGAATTCTACATAAGAAGAAAAAAATCTCTTGCTGTGGCCTTCAATTCGACTTTTAGATATATCAAGGACATTTTATCTATTAACAATGCTCATTTTCATTCATATGTTGATATATATATCCCAGTGAACCTGAAATAAAAGAAACCACAAAGTCTTCCACATCTGCTTCGTACTTGGATGTTTTACTGAAAATAGATGCTGACGGCAAATTAACAAACACAGCTGGATGCCAAACAACAAATGTACATACCCAGGTGACCGTTAAGGCCCACGGGCATCTTATTTTTACTTCATTGTATGTTTATAACAAGCAAGGATATACAAATCTCTCATAACATTGGTTTTTAAAATCTAATTTTAGCTATCATTAATTTGAGCCACAACTAATTTTAAGAATAATTTTCTCTATCTCCCATTCCCTATTGTGCTATAGCGTTACATGTATTTACTCCACCATATAATCCTCTCGATGAAAACGGCTGAAGTAATGAACAGCGATCAATCTCATAATCTTATAAAGAATGCTCTTTTAATTTCGTATACAAAATTTTCGTTCGTTAGCCTCAAAGTTTCAAAAACATCAATATACTGATAACTGAGGGATGATTAAAATATTTCCAATGCATGTTCGTCTCCTCTGGCCTTGATCATACCATTCTGATATTAATAAACCATTGTGACAATACAAAAAACATTTATGAGAAGTAATATCTACGTCTCGAATTGAGATGTTCATAGAAGATGAAATTAACATATAGTTCTTTGATTTGACACGCACTATTTCATGCCCTTGTAAACTGAAAGGTACAAACAGTTACTTGTGAGTGGGATATTTTGCCCACTTCGGAACCGGTTACAGTATATAGAGCGTTCGTTCAGTGGATACAAGTACTAATCTTAGCTCGTCATCGTGCAGTAACACCAATTACACATGTCTGTACCAGCGTCACTGTGGACATCTTAGATAAAGCACACAAAGTATATCTATTCTAGATTTCACCTTTCATAAAAAGTTGAATATGCTAAAGAAACATTTTAAAAGCCTATATTGGAAAAATTGGCTAAGATGGACATGTTTAAAATTTAAAATCACCGCTGTAAACATTTGTCAATTTTCACCATATTAGGAGGTACACATCTTTCATATGTATATAAAGGTTGTGCAAAGTTTGAATAATATTGGTTGGATACGTTTGGAATGCATATGCTTTAGGGGTGGAAATTTCAATCATTATTTGCACAATTAAAAAATAAAACGGGGATGACCCCTCCCACCCCCCACCCTCCCCGGCCCGTGGACCTCGATTCCAGGGCATCAAATAAAATTGTGCCCACAAAAAGCATGAAAACGGTAAAGGCGGCACTCATGGCTGAACTATCTCGCACATTTTATGTGGAATCTTAATAGCTTTTATGTCTTTTTCTTCTCTTCAATGCCAAGTCCATTTTGTAAACAATGTGACTTTCTTCAACGACGTTTTATTGATGTCATTTGTAAAGGAAAACAACTTTAGTCACCTGCATGGTCATGGGCCGAGGGTTTGGCTATTCCCGGAACATTAAATTGGCATTTCGCTACTGCCCGAACAACATGCTTTGGCGTATCGTAACAAGGAGCGCCACTGTCCTTGAATGCGCCTTGAAGTTGGACATAATTGGTATATTCAACAAAACCATTAGTCATTCGTCTAACGCTTCAGCAGCGAGTTCTAGGGGAAATGAAAACCTCGGTTGATGTTATAGACACATATTGTTCAAGTATATCAATAATCCGATTAATTTCTTCCTCAATATTATTAACAATATTATCAACATATCCATCACTTATCCTTTGGGCTAAATCATTTATTGTCTTGCCAATTTACCTATCTGATGAAGTGGACGTGACTTTGAGAAAAATGTGGGATAATTTCTGGATACAATCGAACTTGTTCTAGAACCTGGGTAATACCCAGGAAATGACAGTGCTTCTCTAAAGTACCCCTAAAATGAAAAAAAAAATGTTTTATTTTAGCACACCCAAGTCCCTACAGTTCTATAATCAAATTCAGCATATCTGTGTGGAAATGTTCATAAAAGTTGTGCCCCGTGGGGATCCGGGTTAGAATAGATCCTCAGTACCCCTTGCTTGTCGTAAGAGGCGACTAAATGGGGCGGTCCTTCGGATGAGACCGCAAATACGGAGGCACTGTGTCACAGCAGGTGTGGCATGATAAAGATCCCTCCCTGCTCGAAGGCCTTGAGCGCCGAGCATAGGCCTAAATTTGCAGCCCTTCACCGGCAAGGTGACGTCTCCACATGAGTGAAAATTCTCGAGCGGGACGTTAAGCAATATATAATCAATCAATCAATAAATCATAAAAGTCGTAATTCTGTATCAATATTCCGTAAGGTTAATCGTTGATAAGCAAGTGTTAATATTCTGACGGATTTTAAAACCGCAACATGCGGGTTTTTTGTTTTTGTTTTTGTTTGGTTTTTTTTTGGTTTTTTCGTTTTTTGTTTTTTGAATTCATTCATTGAAAACGTTACATATAAAACTTTTATTGCAAAATTTACCCATCGTATATCGTACTGATTTTTAAAACCCATCTCTCGTTTCACCTGTGTTCATTGTTTGCGCGTTGTGAGTAACATCGCTCGAACTTTTCAGGGCTTTCTTTTTCGTGGAAAGGTAATAGAGGGGTTTTTCGCAATAAAACAACTTTGTTGGTGAAGGCATAGACACCAATAACACAAAAAAGTTCAAAACTAAGACTATGCCGCGCTTAAGCAATGAAATGCGCAATCAGGCACTTGGTATGCTGCAAGCAAGCGTTAGTCAGCGTGAGGTTGCAAGGCGTTTTAATTTCCATCCTTGTACAGTTAGCCGGTGGTTGTCACGATTCCATCAGACAGGATCCCTAAATGATCGACCAAGACCTGGTCAACCGTTTGTGACAACGCCACGGCAACAACTGCGCTAGATTGTCATGGGGTTAGATATTTCTTGAATTTGGTTTTAGATCTCTTTGCAGAGAATTACCAAATGACATCGACTGATTTGAAACACTTAATGCAATACCGAAGAGACTCTTAAATTAGTTTTATGCAAAGTTAATCAAAAGCGCAATACCAGTCACAATGCGTATCTTACAGGAATGAAAAATTTTCAATCTGGCAATGAAAAGGCGAAGGAATCAAACATGAAATTCAAATTAGAGACTAAAACAAACACAGACCCCTGGATATATCAGAGGTGGGATCACATGCTTAGGAGGAGTAAGCATCCCCTGTCGACTGTCACACCTGCTGTGAGCCCAATATCCGATTAATAGCTAAACCTCAAGGTTAGGTTTATTTCTATAAATACGTGTATGACCCATGGATATCCTGTTGTGCATTTTATCCATTGAATATAAAATCAATTTTAACAGCGATATTCTCAATTATAATTATACACCTGTGTGATGGTCTCTGAAAAAAACCAAAAACACACCCCGCTTTTTTCACTACAAATTCTCCCAGAAAAAAAAAGATGTTATGCCCTATCATTGTAGAGCTAAAGACAAATTCACAGAAACACAACTGTTCTTGGTAATAATTCAATTGGTTACCAATATTTGATTATCATAACAGTATTTATATTACGTTTTATTTTTAGCTAAAAGTACAGAGAGAGAGAGAGAGAGAGAGAGAGAGAGAGATAGAGAGAGAGAGAGAGAGAGAGAGAGAGCTTGTTTAGCATGACAAAACACAAAAATATTATATTACTGAATGATAAAGTGTGGTATTCGATTTTTCATTACAGTGTAGAATGTTAATCAAGAAATCTGATTTGTTAACATGTCGCACGGAAAAGTAAATGAAATGAATGGCCATCGTTTTCACTCGAACAAATTATACATAAGCCTTTAAACTGAATGTCCAATTAGGAGAAGGAAACTACCTCTTTCTAATGGAATAACTAACAAGAAATATTAATCATCAACTGAGGGGATCTAATGAGAATTTTGATCATTAGTGGACTCCCTAATGTGATGGTATTTTAAAGTGTATAAAACCGTATGCAGACACAAATAGTCCAATAGAAACACGCGGAGTAATTTTCCCACGGAGAAACCTTATTCATCAGAGGGTGACAGTTTAACTCGTCAAGAGTTTAGAGCTGAGTAGCAATAATCTTCCTTAATTATCACATGGAATGTTCCTATTTATAGTCTATCTACATGTACTAGCGTTTTATGTACCCATTAAGCTGGTGGAAATAAATAATGCATTGTCGTGACGCTAATTGGAAAATAATATCTGAAAATTAATACAACCCGTATGAAATCCATGTCCTAAGTTAATTGAAAACAGATTTCTGCCAGGGTCTTTCTTCGAGTAATTAGTCAGTGAAATGCTGCTTTCGTGATTTGTTTTCCCTGACACCTTGGATTAAATGTTTCAAGATTGAACATCATATTTCATGGAAAATAACCCATGTTTCCGTCGACAAATAGAACAAATCTTGGAAAAAATCGCAGGTTTGATTACCGAGATAGATCAAACAAATGCTACAATGGATTAGAATTCCGTGATCAGTATTCAATACTGTAACCAGCAGTTTGAAATACATTCATTTTATATTAAGGATAATCTAATTCAAAATTCTTTTTATGTCCTGGGGATCAAATATCATGACGTCGTTTTGTTTTGATATATATCATTATGTCCGTCTGTCTTTAAATTTCATCTCAGCCATAACTTTTAAACCGTAAAGGATCGAAGCTTCACAAGCGCACCAAGAGGAAGTCTTTTAATCATAAGAGATGTCATGCTTTGCAGAGCTCTTGTTAAATGTAATGATCTTGCTTTGGTGTGAGCCTTCTACAATGATACCGTACAAAACACAATAAAAAAAATTTATGTACTATGTTTTGAGGATGATACACTTAAATCTTTCTTCGACATAATATCACCCAAATGTTTTTTTTTTTTTTGTTTTGTTTTGAACATATTTTATTGATATAATCAATAGGATTGGGAACAAGTTCTTACAACTTACTAAATGTACCCAAATGTGTAACATATATAAAGAGGCATGAGAGTATCCTTTGGTCATTTAAATAAAGTTTAAGGTCATACACGAAGTTTCTCAATAACACAATTTTTGATGACGTTTCAGGTACTGTTCACTAGCATCCTATCTACCGGGAAAAAAACTTGGGGGTTGGGGGTGGGGGGTGGAGTGGGGGGGGGGGGGGGGGGGGGTATTACTAGGTTGTTTAGAGTTAACATAATGATAGTCCCTGGCTATGGCTATCTGTGTATTATAGAAGGTTGTTTATATGGACATTGCTAAGTTGTTGTAGCAAAGAAGGGGAAGACGTCTTTAGATCACCCGGGACCATTGCATTACCTGGTTAGGTAACAACTAGGCAGCTATACAAAATATTGTAATAGTACTACGCTACAATATAGAATTTAAACTATATTTCGGAAATCATACAAGAACGTTTCTTATCGAGGAGATGAATATATTTTTTTTTTTTTAGAGAATTCGAAAATGTCGGAAACGTTGCGCTCGTTTGGTTGTCAACAAGAATTTTTATAGAGATTCGGTAAAAGAAAAATATTAAAAGTAATCTGTTGATGCTAAAATGCTCAAAAAAATCATTTTGATTCTTTCTTCATATCTTTGCAGAATGATCATTATTCATAACTTAGAAAATTTCGGAATCTCGACCGGATTAAAACACATGCGAAATTGTTGAAAAGTGAATTTATTATATATCGAAAGACCGTATGCAACCGCTACCTATCGTTAACCTACTCGTTATGTATATGTTGCATTTATCTAAGATAAATAAAAAGACAAATACATAATATGTTTCATAAAAGCAATAAACAATTAACTAGGAAACATAAATTTATACCGTTTTATGAGTATTTGCATTTAAGTACCATATCCTCAGGTATCTACGCGGAGACGTCTGAAATCATCTTAGACTCAGTCTGCGTTAGACTGAGACATCTGTATTTCAATCAGATTAACATAGGCCCACGTCCTTAAAACTGCAGATTTAATTTAGTCCTCGTACCGGAAAAACATTTTCTACACATCAAAGCTCCTCTTTTTCACTCGCGCTAGTGATTTCCTGTATGAGTGACAGATTGTCATTACTGCCAATGTGATGATTACACGGAAATGACAGTAGTAAAGACCGATTTTGATACAAATTCCAGGTTTTTACGATTGATGTGAAACTGCATTAGCCTCGCGTATTCAGATGTGTTTTGACTTGGTAATGCACTGGAATGATGATGTAGGTTTTACACAGTTGTGATGGGAATGTATGAGCAAATATCGATCGCACTTTTAGTTCCTGCCACTGTCTTGTACAGCCTTGCCTTTGTCAGCCACTCGTGGTTCCAGTTACCGGGTGTGTCCTACGGTCTGTGGGTTGCTAAGTACTGTGATTATCTCTCATGTCACCTCATACCAGCTTTCTTTACTGAAGAACCAGGTATAATACATAGAATGTGTATAATTCGTTTACTCGAGAGCTACACGTGTATATACATGTAAAGTGTAAATCATCGTCCTACTTAGTATCATGTTTGGATGGTGTTTGTGACACTATATTTTTTACTCTATGTCATTTATATTTAGTTATTCATGTTTTGTCATTTTGAAACTTCTTTGGACATAAGTATTGAAAAAAGGAAGGAACGTTGTAAATTTCAAGGACGTCGTTGAAGGATCGGCGATATACTCGCCAATGATCTGTTTAAAAACCGCTATTTAAAAAAATCATTTATTTAAAGCTATCGAAGATTTAAGTTTCTTGGGGTTGTTTTTAAATTATTTTTCTTGGTGTAGGCATGATAAAATTGCTTGTCATATCGAAGTTTTCATTTAGGCATATGTTAAATTCACATGTATTTTTCTCTTCTTCATTGAATGAACAGATTGTTTTATACTGCTTAAGTAATTTTTGTTTCCTGGACAAACAGAAAACTTATTTGCGTAGCCTGTGATCTCACTCTCACACTGCTCTTACGTCATTTCCGCTGATGATGCCGGATGTTACAAAAGTGTGCAAAGGTTTAAACGTCATAATATTATTCAATTAGACAAAGTATCTTGTATTTTCGCACCTTAAACAAATATATCAACTGAAGAAAGACTTGTAGGTATATCTACTGAACTGTCCAGGCTTAGTGCGCAGTCTTCGACATCCTCAGGAATCAGCGGGGGAGAGAGTTAATGAGGTCGATGAATTGTTTCTAATTATGGGAAACGTAGTAGTAATATGTTTTGGGCCGAAATAAAGAAATGTCGGTATGCGCTATTATCGCTTTTACCAAACTCGGAATTCAGCGGACTCTGGCCTGCTCGTATTTTTTTCTAGCAGAACAAACATATGACAAAAATGAATTGCACAAACTTTTGATGCATCGCAAGAGGGCGAGTCCCCCCCCCTCCCTATATAATTGTCCCCGTAGCTTAATTATCAATCTTAAAATACCATGTATGCAACGGAAAATGAACTCGTCACTTCACTCTCACAGGTCATGTCGATCTTGTGGGGCTTCTCTGATCATTAGCAAGGAATATTGTGATTTAAAAAAAATACATAAAACGTACTGATATGTAGGTCTGATTGACTGTTTGTTTTCCGCCACACTCAACAATTTTCCAGTTATCTGGTGGCGTTCAGTTTTTGTAGGTGGAGGAGAGAACCCAGATACGATGTATCAGGGAAGAGACCACCGACCTTCCGAAAGTAAACTGGCAAACGTTCTCACATATATCGGCGCGAGCGGGATTTGAACCCGCGCCGACTAGAGGTGAGAGGCCTTGTGAATGTGAGTGCAATGCTTTAACCACTCGGCCACGGAGGTCCCTGTAGGTCTGACGTTTATTCTTTATCTATATAGAATGAATAAGAATTGGTATATGGAGATGCTCCAGCTGACTCTTTTTATCTTTCTGTCATATCTTGTAAAGTTTGTAATTAATGCCATTCGGTAAATTCTCTGTCATATGTTATAATAATATAATATTATCTATGACCTTGTTTTTGGTATTGGAGGGTAAGTAGGTCCCGAACGTCTCTGGATTATCTACTCAAAAATGTGTACATAATTAACAAGTACAGAGATACACCTAGAATAGAGTTGTTTCGGTGGAATCATTCAGAAACTGACTCAGAATTACATTCAAGATCATAGATACATCGATATGCTACCATATTGTCTGGGACACAATTCTGTACTGTTGTTATATCACATGACACAAACGTTGATTTTGAGCAGACTATACTTAATGATCTTGAACGAGTGATATTCGAACCAGGCCACTGATGAAAAAGAATTGTTTGTAATGTAGCTAAATGATGGGAGCTTGTGTTTGAAAAGAAAAGGTTTGTTGTTCCAAAGTGGTGATTGTTGATTGTTTGTTTTATGTCCCGTCGAGAATTTTTCACTCATATTGAGACGTCACCACCTGTAGGTGAAGTACCACAAATTTAGACCTATGCTTAGCGCTCAGGGCCGTAGCAGTGAGGGTTCTTTAACGTGCCAACGCCTACTGTGACCTCCGTGTTTAAAGTCATATCCGAAAGACCCGTGATTCTCACTTCTAAATGCCGAGCGTTTGGAGAAGGAGCAATCACTACCTATTTTTCGTCTCGGGTGTCTATGAGGAGTAATCAGCCCGTGTTTTGTATTTTCACCAGGTAAACGGATTAATCCGTTGTGGAAATAAAAAAATGCAAAGAACGGCCTAATAGTTGTTATGAAACACGTCAGACAACATACCACATAGTGACAGATTGTGTTTGTTGTGTTTTGTCTATGAAAAAAAGACATAGTAAAACGTACTGGAGAACGTCTCTTATTTTAAGAACTTGTGACTAAAAATGTTCAAAACAGGACATTAATCCAACAGCAAAGCCGATATACATGTATGGTTGAAATATCTTCATTAGGATTATAACCCTAATTATCAAAATTAACGACAACAAATATGATAGAAAAACCTTTAAATTTTTGTAAACGTTGCAGTATGGTACCACGTCCTTCAAGCTTTGAGTCTTTTTGGTTGGTCTGGGATGGTAGCATCACTAACCCTCTTAACTTCGAAGAAGTTAGACCCCAGCATTCCAAAGTTATGGAGATACCACAAACAACTGGCTGTTTCTGCGATTTGTATCATATCAGGTTAGTGAAGATCCTGACGTTATGTGGCCATAAAATGAAAAACTGTTTTGTGATTTGTATTGTTGTATTTGGTTATTGAAGTATCCCCCACTTACTGGATATTAGATCTAAATAGTACAAGCCGGTGGATTTGATGCCCTTTTGCAACATTAGGGCTAACACATTTGTAGTAATACACGCACTTAGTAGATTCAGTAATACAAAGCTTGTAAATAATTCAATGTGATTTAATCAAATATGAATATACAATTTTAAAATATACACAGTTAAGCTTAGAATAAGATAAAAAAAAAACCTGAAAAATGTATAAACAATTTATGAATATTATAAAGAATATAAAATTGACATACACACATCACGTAATATGCGGAGAGAACTTGTTCCAGATGGTTATGATATACATCATGTTCCCAGAAGAAACCGTAAGGGTGGCTGTGTTGCATTTATTTACAAGAAGAATCTTCGTACCATTCAATTACAGCTAGATGATTCGTTCCATCATTTTGAGCACATGGAATGCACGGTGTTTAACATAGAACTCGAAAATTCTAATATGTATTGTCTATCGGCCACCATCACAACAGTTTTCTGAATTTTTCAATGAATGGTCGCATTATGTAAGTAGCCATGTTGTTTCATCGGGCGAACTCATTATCAGAGGTGACATGAATTTCCATCTTGACATGGCTAAAGACTCCAATTCCCAAATATTCATGAGCTCTCAAAGAGCATGGGCTAACACAACATATAACTGATACTAACTACTCTTGTGCTCGAACATATACTGGACGTATTTATTACCAGAGATGACAGCTCAATCCTGGATTTTGCTCCAACTGTTAATCATCGACTCATAAGTGACTCAAAAGGAGTTTCATTCTGTGATCATAACGGCATTCATTCTATCCTCAAAGTACAAAAGCCAAAGTT
Organism: Ostrea denselamellosa; assembly: GCA_024699665.1. Lineage (NCBI taxonomy): Eukaryota > Metazoa > Mollusca > Bivalvia > Ostreida > Ostreidae > Ostrea > Ostrea denselamellosa. Next base: position 6,298,447 of record JAMZEH010000069.1, read on the forward strand.
TGCCTGGACATTGAGTCCCAGTTATCTAAAATAAAGAGCGATATTCCAGTCGAAGACATGGTTGACCTTTACAATTAAGGTATTCGTGATGTGTTAAATGACCACGCACCGTTGCAAGAAAAAATACGATTGTTAGACATAATTCGCAATGGTTTACAGATGAACCTCATGTGCTAAAACGAATTAAGCAGGATACAGAACTTACCTCCCACAAACACATTTGACTGTACACCATCAAATATATAAGGAATCAGTTCTAACATACAACAAATCCTTAACTCAGTGTAGAAAGGAATATTATTTACGCAAAATATCTGAGTGTGGCTGAGACTCTAAGAAGCTTTACTGTCTAACGAATCAGCTCATGGGTAACAAGTCCCAACCCATTCTACCTACATCTTCTGAGGGAAAGGAATTATTGAAAAACTTTGCTAAATATATTCATGGGAAAATAAGCAATATTCGTTTATCACTATGCGAATATATTGCCTCGAACAATGGCGCAAAACACCCTTTTTGCTGCTTGGATATTCAATTTGATGGTCAACAACTTACAGAATTCGCACCTGCAACCATAGCGGAAATTCGAAAACTCCTCATGAACTCAGCACCCAAATCTTGCGAATTGGACCCAATTCCTACGCATCTATTGAAACAATGTTTTGCGAGTTTCTTGTCAACCATCACTTCAATCATAAACAAGTCGCTGTTGGAATCTTTTGTTCCTAGTGACTTTAAGCAGGCGATCGTTCGACCATTACTGAAAAAGTCAGGATTTGACAAAGAAATTTTCAAAATTACCGCCCTGTGCCAAACCTCTCGTTCGTTTCAAAGATTCTTGAAAAGGTTATTGTGAAACGAATCGACGCTCATCTGGAAATTTTCAGTCCCAGTACAGAACAGAACACTCCACAGAAACCACACTAATGAAGATCCATCATGACATCGTATGTGCACTTGAAAATAATAGTTGCGCTATCCTTGCATTGCTCGATCTCTCTGCGGCTTTCGATGTCATAGACAACAATATCCTATTTCAACAAATGGACTACATGTTTGGTATCACTGGAGTTGCATTGAAATGGATTAAAAGTTATCTTAGTGATAGATATCAACGTGTTGCCGTCGGTTCATCGTTGTCCGATGCTTGTCCCCTCGATTGATTGATTGATTGATTATTTATTGCTTTCCGCCACACTCAACAATTTTTCAGTTATCTGGTGGCGTCCAGTTTTTGTTGGTGGAGGAGAGAACCCAGATACAATGTACCTGGGAAGAGACCACCGACATTCCGCAAGTAAATTGTTCCCTCGAAAGTGATTGATTGATTATATATTGTTTAACGTCCTGCTCGAGAATATTTCACTCATATGGAGACGTCACCATTACCGGTGAAGGGCTGCAAAATTTAGGCCTATGCTCGGCACTTATGGCCTTTCAGCAGGGAGCGATCTTTAACGTGCCACACCTGATGTGACACGGGACCTCGGTTTTTGCTGTCTCATCCGAAGGACCGCCCCATTTAGTCGCCTCTTACGACAAGCCAGGGGTGCTGAGGATCTATTCTAACAACCCGGATCCCCATGGGCTTCCCTCGAAAGTGGTGTACCGCAAGGCTCAGTCCTAGGTCCGAGACTCTACTGTCTACTGTCTCAAAACTCCTAGGGGAAATATGCAGACGTCATGCTATGACGTATCATATATACGCTGATGACACTCAGGTCTTTATCATCGTTGAGCCTGTTGACAATTGGACTGATATGTCTCAAAGACTCACAAGTTGTTTATCGGACATACGTATGTGGATGAGTATCAACCTCCTAAAACTCAATGAAGATAAAATTTAGTCTTCGCACCAAAACACAGACTTAAAGATATGAACAGTTTTGATCTTGAATTTGGTGACTGTGTCGTAAGTGATTCATTCATCATTTGTAATAAATGTAGGCGTATTCTTTTACAAATCCCTTACCATGGAAAAACGCTGTCTCTCTTTCCCGCTCAGCATGTGTGAACATTTGCAGAATTGGCTATATTCGTCCATTTATCAACGATGATGCATGTAAAACTCTTGTAAACTCGTTAATTACATCCAGATTAAATTACGGAAATGCATTGCTTTATGGTGTTCATTCTCAACACACCAGCAAACTCCAGAGAGCACAAAACACAGCTGCAAGATTAATAACACGCTTAGAATAGTCTGCCCATATTACTCCTATTTTAAAGGATCTTAATTGGCTTCCAGTTGAATACAGAATTCAATATACTTTCAGATCTCTCAACAACCTATCTCCAGTTTACATCCTTAATGTTTACCACCCCACACGATCACTAAGATCCGAATATCTGCATCTTTTCCAGGTACCTCGGTCACGTACACAAACATATGTGATCGACGCTTGGATAAGGCCGCATCGAGTCTGTGGAACTCTTTGCCTTTTAAACGCAGACAGTGTACTTCACTGTCAAGTTCTAAAGTTGATCTCAAAACGTATCTTTTTAGATTAGCTTTTAATTTGTGATTGTTGTACTCAGATGAATTACTTTACTGAATTACTTTACTAAAAAAAATACATGTATTTTAACATTAAATTTTGTTTTGTGAATTTCTCTCCTTAACGTCAGTGTAGATCCTAGGGGATCAGAGGATTTAAAGTATACACCCTGTTCTTTTAATAATCTCATCGAGAAAAGCCCACTGGGCCCAGATCCGGCGAGTGGGGGATATCTGATCTGTCCTTTAAAATACGTGATTTTAACATAAAGGTTTTGTTTGTTTACAGTGCTTGACATCTCCTTGAGTCTGGTGATGTTTTATGGTAAGCTAGACGAGTCCTACACCTCGGCCAGCCCACAGATTCAGTGGTCCGCCTTCCTGGCAGCAGCAGCATGCGCCCTGCAGTTCTGTGCAGGACTGTTACTCACTCAAGCATAGCATTGTAATTTATATCAATCTCAAGGTCAAACGTCAAGGGTAAACGGCAATTATCTATTCCTATTTCCCCTGTGTTATTTGTTGCATCATGTGCAATCACTAATCATGTTCAGTTGAAATAGAACGCCTTTCAATTTTAATAATACCTTAAATTATTCATTACTTAAATTTATCAAAATGTGTCAGGTGTAGAAGCATCCCTTCACAACTACTAAGATTGAACTCCACTAGATGTCATGTCATGTCAGGGTTAGTCTGATAGTCGCTTTTGTTCCAGTAAGATTGGACTCCACTACATGTCATGTCAGGGTTAGTCTGATAGTCGTTTTTGTTCCAGTCACATTGACTACGATTGGACTCCACTACATGTCAAGATCGGTATGATAGTCATTTTCTGTTGACAGGGTACATGTATGTAGCCTAGTTTTATTTAGACTTGCTCAAATGTAATATCATCGATTGTTCTAACGTTTTGATTGTGATTTTGCTTTCCTTAATAATTTACGAAATACTTGATATATTTTATTAATGTTTCATATTTCCAAGAAATTGTGTCCATGTTCAGGACATTGCTTTCATTTTTCGTATTCTTTGTCAGTTTACTTTCCAATTTACAAGTGTATATGTTAGATTTTTCGTTTTCAATTTATATTTTTGTTTAGCATATTAGAATTACATTGTGTAGACTAATAAAAACATTGTTTCTTATCCGAAATACAGGCATTACCTTAATATTTGACATTGGAAAGATTCTTTGTTTGTTTGTTTGTTTTACGTCCTGTCGAGAATTTTTCGCTCATATTGAGACGTCACCAACTGTAGGTGAAGTACCACAAATTTAGACCTATGCTTAGCGCTCAGGGCCGTAGCAGTGAGGGTTCTTTAACATGCCAACGCCTACCGTGACACGGGACCTCCGTTTTTAAGGTCATATCCGAAAGACCCGTGATTCTCACTTCTAAATGCCGAACGCTTGGCAAAGGAGCAATCACTACCTATTGATATGAAAATCCTGCAAATCAAATAGAATGTACTATGCTCGTGACAATGTGTCCCTTTTTTATATACCTCCCATGTTCAGTGATTAATTCGTGTTGGTTCATTCATATATAACGATATATAATTGAAATACATAGACAACGAACTTTGATCAATCACAAAATTGAAGAAATGACTCCTGGAACCTCCAGAGGTGGGATCAAGCTCTGGGAAGAGTAAGCATGTACGTCCAGCTGTCCGTGTTTGCCCAACTCTTAATGTCGTATTCCTTATAGTAGTTATGATATTGATCACTCTTCATTATCTTCACCTTTTGGGGTCTCCCTGGCCGAGTGGTTAGGTTGATTGATTGATTGTTGTTTCCCGCCAAACTCAACAATTTTTCAGTTATCTGGTGGCGTCCAGTTTTTGTAGGTGGAGGAGAGAACCCTGATACAATGTACCCGGGAAGAGACCACCGACCTTCCGCAAGTAAACTGGCAAACTTTCTCACATATATCGGCGCGGAGGCCCACCGAGTGTTAGAGCATTGCGCTCAAAATCACAAGGCCTCTCACCTCTAGTCGACGCGGATTCGATTCTCACTCGCGCCGATGTATGTGAGAAATTTGCCAGTTTACTTTCGGAAGGTCGGTGGTCTCTTCCTGCGTACATTGTATCTGGGCTCTCTCCTCCACCATCAAAAAACTGGACGCCACCAGATAACTGAAAATTGTTGAGTGTGGTGGAAAGCAACAAACTATGAATCAATCCTCACCTTTTCCTCTTCTCTGATTAGATATTAGTGTTTTGCTGTGAAGCCTTATTTATTAGTAGTTTTTGTCCAACCTAGATTGTGATAATTCTGCTCCTATGGCTATGTCGGAATCTAGAATGAATAAACCATTGCCAGACGGATATCCTAAAAGTAATGGGTTTGTCATGATCTCCTCAATTGAAGCAAATGCTTCTTCCCTTCCCTCGCACTAGACGAATTCATTCCCTGGGCCCTGTTAAGGGGTAGAAGGGTACTACAATTTCTGCGAATAATATGAGATAGAAATTCTCGAAGGGACGTAAAACAAACACAACCCAATATGCTTCTATGGTAATTGAAGGTTTTCAATTCCTCTTTTATTTTGGGGTGTCGGCCACTCAGGCATGCATTTGACACGCTCAGGAGTTACACTGACCCCACTGTGTGTAACCTTTTCTCTTGGGAAAAAGATAAGTATCTTAGGTTACCAAGGTGCTACAGAAAGTTCTGACCAACAACTATTACATAATCTATGAAAAATGAAAATATTTCAATCCAACTCTTGCAATACCAGTTGGATAGCTCGTTGTATATATTGGTTGCTGTAAGTTCCAAATAACACGCATACACACTTGAACAGACCATACCTAGTGATGAATGCAAGCTTATGGCTGTTCTTAGGATCGATTTAAATGTAATAATACCTATGTGGCATGTCGAGTGTACTTATGAATGTGTTTTTCACAAGTTCTACTATATCTGGGATTGGGAAGGAATCTTTCTGTGTCATTTTGTTAGCCCCTCTGAAGTTGATACCGTATTTCACCGTTCCTATTATCTTGAGCACCAACACGGGAGATGGGAATCATTCTGATGTTTCACAGCAGGTGTGACACGATAAAGATTTGTGACCAATTTTAAGTATATATATATATATATATATATATATATATATATTATCCGTGGGGATCCGAGTTAAAATAGATCCTCAGTACCCTTAGCTTGTCGTAAAAGGTGACTAAATGGGGCGGTCCTTCGGATGGGACCGCAAAAACCGAGGCTCCGTGTCACAGCGGGTGTAGCACGATAAAGATCCCTCCCTGCTCAAAGGCATAAGCGCCTAGCAGAGGCATATACTATGCGTTTAAGGCCTTTGAGCAGGGAGGGAATTTAAAATTGCTACATCTGCTATGACACGGGGCCTCGGTCTTTGTAGGACCGCCCAATTTAGTCGCCTCTTACGACAAGCAAGGGGTACTTAGGACCTATCCTATTCTAACCCGGACCCCTATGCACGGGATGTGAAAGTACTGAAAACATTTGTAAGATAGAATGAGTTATCACCATCAGCAGAATATGATAGCTTTAGTTTCATTCGAGATGGTATACAAAGCTGATTTACGGGTGTGTGTTTTTTCTCACCGGAAACTCACTAGACACATATTTTACAGATTCTACTGTTGGCAGTTAATGGAAACAATCTGCAGAAAAATTGAAAAGGTCCCAGTACTTGTGACATTAAGTTTTCATCAATTAAGTATGAATTTCGAAAATTCACAATGGCCCTATCGGTATACAAATCACTATGTTATTAAATGAGATTAATTCCAAATTCCAGTTTTTTTTCACAATTTCAAAAAGGTGATAACGGCCTAATTGAATCTACAATGGATTCCTGTCTTATTCGTGCAGAAAATGACGATATTGAAGAACGAGTACAATAATATTATCATGGACATGACAGAACTTTAAGAACGATGAATAAGTATGTATTCAATTTCCTTCAACTACTTGAAGAGAAAAAGTTAATAAAACGAACAGTGATCAATCCCATGGTTCTTATAGACAGAAAGGGAGAATTTGTAGCCCCTTGGCCAACGATTTCTAAAGAAAGAAAAAAGATACAAAAAATCATGTCGTTTAAAGAAATGCTTGGACTTGATGAAGCAAATAAAGACATGCTTAGAATTAACAAGCTATCAAACATGTAACATTGATGGAATGCAATTACAATTAGAATCTCTGTGACGAAACCCCGCTATTTCATTTAAAAATTCGAGAAAATACGAAAAAGAGAGTCTATATACGAGGGCTGTTTGATATGTAATGTGTTTTGTACACTATCTCAAAACTATTCGACTCAAATAGTGAAATGAACATAACCTCCGTTTGAAGTATTCTCCGCGGTTTGAAATACAGAATTTCAATCTCTGAGTCCATTTCTGAAATGGCTGAGCCAAGGGTTTGTCGGGAATTGTAACGTCGACCAGATAAGAACTGTTTAAGTTTTGGAAAAAGGTTTTATCTAGAAAGTATGGTGGGTATGGCAAGATGGTAACCTTCTTCTCTTGAGAGAGAAAATATTGAGGACAAAATTTTTAGATGGAAGTATTGAAAGAGAGAATGAAAGTTTACAGACTGAAGGTGAAGAGCGTAAATGAAATAAAACATGTTACTGCCATAAGAGTTTTACTCTTTCTTTATAGATATTGGTTGATTAATTGTTTGTTGTTTTCCTCTACACTCAACAATTTTTCAGTTATCTGGTGGCGTCCAGTTTTTATTGGTGGAGGAGAGAGAACCCAGATACAATGTACCCGAGAAGAGACCATCGACTTCCCGAAAAAAAAAAAAAAACTGGCAAACTTTCTCATATTTATCAGCGCGAGCGAGAATCAAACCCGCGCCGACTGGAGGTGAGAGGCCTTGTGATTTTGAGTGCAATGCTCTAATCACTCCCTGGATTTTTTTTGATTTTTTTTTTTTTTGTTTCTTTGTTGTTTTTTTTAGATAGCTTATGTGAATGATAATATTGTTATTTGCAACTGTGGGCCCCAAAATATTTGTGTGGGTTAGTAATGTTTCTAAAGCTGGGGGCCCACATGACCCCTAAACATCTGATTGTTATTTGCAACCCTGTGAGAAGAATATAGAATAAAGACCCTTCTTTGTGCTTATGGTTCTTTTGGTAACTACAGGCCTTCTACCGTGTTTAGTTAGCCATATTTTGTTTCCAATTTTCCTTGCTGGTTTGAAATAGTGAACCCATGTTTGGTCACCAGTAACAATGTTTGCAAATTGTCTTTGATTGAATTTGGGAAACATTTTGAGCAATTGCTTAGCGGCTTGTACTCGTACCTGTTTTTGGTCATGTGTCAATACATGCGGGACCCATCTGGCAGAAATCTTTCGTACTTTCAAAATACGCTTCAAATTGAAATGCACCCGCGATAGTGATATGCCAACAGCTTTGGCAATATCACGTATCGTGTACCTGTCATCACTTTCAATTATTTCACTGACTTTTGAGACATTTGCTTTTCTTGTTACAGTCACAGGTCAGCCAGAATTTGTTGCATTTTGACGGACTCTGTGAAGGCAGAAATCACTTACTCCACCAACGAACTGTCTCGTAAAATTCCTTATCAGACCCATAAACTTCCCCCTAATTCATTAAAAATTTGCAATACCTAATGACCGAGTTTTGTGCGAACTTTTATATAAGCTCTAATTTCTTCAATATTCTCAACCCCTTTTCCCAACCATTTTTACAACAGTGGTCAACGAATGGCTCCATTGAAATGACTACAAGTTTAAAACTATGTGCAGCTGAAGGTTCATGTTTATACCGTAAGAAAGATATTGAATAGATCTATTCAAGAGTATCATCATCCACGAAGTCATGCAAAGCGTTATCGCGCTGTGGTACAATACACATTACATATCGAACAGCCCTCTTATAGACATATAATTTTATATAAGCGATATGTATGACGTCAGTGATACGTAAAAGAGATGTCGAAACTCCGTAGTATTATGCTTTCAAACAAGCAACAGAAAGCACTTTGTACTTCACTTAGCACGTGAAAAATCGTATTTGAGTCTCAGCACAGACTAACTTCCTTCTTTAAATATCGTCAGGATGAGTCGCTTTCTTTAATATATTTCATGAAAATGACATGACCAGCAAAGAAGCATAAGTGTAACGAGTAGGGAAAAAGTAGGGGTGGTGATATGCTTTGTTGGAGTCAGGAAAACCATTCTGAGAAATTAAATTTGTTTTACCCTATCCGTGGAAGAATGAAAACGAAAATAAAATTATTGGACAAGGAACCAAAATATAAAAAGGAACGTTTAGGGGGGAATTCAGGAAACGTGATCACAGTATATGTATATAGAAATCATTAGATCAGGCAATGAAATGAATCCAGACTGTTAATGATGAGATACTGAATGATTGGTGGAATACTATCGATTAGTACACTGAAGGTTTAGAACAAAATTACTTTAATGAGGGAACGAGAAAGCTTCGAGATGCATCACACCTTACTATTCCGATGCAACATTAAAATACATGAATACTCTTCGGTTGACAAAGTACAATATACTGACCTCCATCACACTGAGGAGAAATGAAGAGGACTCGCGTATTACTGGTGTTGTTGGAATTGGAAAAACAGAACCTGTGATGTCGACGATAGACCAAGTGCTAATTCGTCACCTCGTTAACAGACTTGATGATCCAAAAAGGACTGTTAGCAGCTTCTCATTAATGGTTGTTCCAATACCCGCAAATCCTACAACAAATCCATTCATTTAGACCACCTCGCTGCACACTGTGTGACGTGGATTATCATTAATAAAATATCCCTTGTTTGAAAAGGAAGTTCACAAGCGTCGGCAACAAATAACGCCATCTTCGAAATTATTTGGATGAATTTTTGCGTTAGATGAATTGTATTACAACCATCAATTTAAAGCTTGTTGTTAGATATACCGGTAATTCAAATGAAATGCTTGGGACTGAGAGGGTTCTTTGTGTACACATTGATGACAAATTAATTTACACCAATTATATTGACTCAATAGGCAAAAACTTACAAATTATTTACTTTAAGCAAGGTTAAAACACCCCACCCCTCCTCTCCCCCATACCAGAAAGCTTTTATTCTACCGTCTATTAACCACTGCATAACGAATGGGATACGTGTAATACATCCAAACTTGGTATGGATAGAATAAAAAAAAGAGCTGCATGGATAATTCAGACTTCTCTTCTAAACCATTGTTTGAGACGCTTGATTGGTCGGCGGTTTATGAGATGGTTGATTTACATAAATGCATTTATCACTAGTATTGAGAACTGTTTCGGTTCGGCTCCCGGATATCTTGACGAATTTTTTGAATTTCCATCCTCTGCTTCTTATCATCAGTCACGATCTTTCGACTACCAAAGTTCCGCACACAACTAATCAAGACCTCTTTACAAGGTGTGAACCTGTGAAACAAACTACCGAAGCACATAAGGCTTTCTCAGTCTCAACATATTTTACCATATGTTTATCCTTTAAAAAAATGGACACCTCCCCCTTGTAATATGCACATCTACACATTGAGATCTTTCTTTGTAACAAGTTTCATTAAAATCCCCCAAGAGTTTAGGAGGAGTTGCAAAGACAAAGTTAAGGGGACAGGCGGATGACAGCGGTATAGCTTAATGCTCTGCATTTTATGTGGGTATATAAAAATTGATCACATGTAGAACATGTTCTTGTGTATCACATCAATTGAGAGATAAAAACATCATATGCAGGTCATAATGGAATAATGCTACATATAAATATGGGAGGTTGGAAAGTGCATACAATAACCTGGTAGTGGAATGAAAATTGTATCTTCAATAACAGTTTACACCATAAGGGAAAAAGAATTCTGTAAAAATATTCACTTTTATTAATATCAATTATGACAATTGAATAAACATCCAATACAAATAACTTGAGCAAACTAAATACTTCATAAACAATAGTACTCTGTATCACAAAACTGGATAACTAGAAAACTGGCCGGTCAGCATGGACCCTGGAGGCCGTTATATCTCCATAGCAACACATCCATGTGTAATATCTCATTTTCAGTTTTATGAATACTGCAGACAATATGGCAACCACTAAGACTCAAGGACAGAGGGACGGACATGTCTGTAGTGAAAGTATAGGTCTTCCTCCTCTTCAGAATGTAACCCTAATTACGAACTTGTATAAATGTACATATTTCAGTGGGAAAAAATCAGAATGTTACTTTGTATTGAGAAATAAATTATAAAATTTCTATCACTAAACATATACTGAATATTTCCACAGACAACTTTCAATAACTAGTACCAACTTGCACAACATAACAATTTTTTCTGCTCTCTCTCTCTCTCTCCTTGTATACATATAATACTTTAAATACACAACCAATTAACTTGTCTGGTATCTACATGTATAATATGTGATGATAGCAAGAAATGTGCTGTATATCTACAAATCTAACACTTGTACTGTTTATGCAAGGTTGCATAGGTCAAACAAAGTCTTTCTAAGGTTTATGATTCAATTGAAAAAGATCATTCTAAAACTAAGTAAATATTTTGTTTCCCGAAAACAAAAGCCAATCTCATGCATTCACCTTTAATATCAACACCTTGATACCTGCTGTACACATATTTTCCTACGATGAAAACTATATGCCATTAATTTTAAAGTGCCTGTGTAAAGAAATAATGCAAAAATCTGCCTCCATGCAATGTTTGATTTATGGCTATACAACTGCACGCAAGAAATAAAAAAATCAAAGGCAAGACCCTCCAGTAAGGCTTCAAGTATGGTTATCGGGTTTATAAGGATGAACTTGATGAAGATAAATTGATTTAATGATTGGATTTAAAATTACTGGGAGACAGATTGTAAAGGATAGAGTCCAACAGAAAGGGTTGGAGGGAGTATACAGCAGACTGTAACATTGAGTACTGTGAACACAAAAAGAGAAATCCATTTCAATTTACATGTTAACTCGATCCTATTAATGTATAGATTTACAGGTCCCACACATTTATTTCAAATGTCTCTACTTATCTACTACCGGTATGCCAGGAACCTGTACGCTAGCAACGTGCAATTATAACATCATTATAGTTTATCACAGTATCTGCACACTGGGATTCTCCATAACTTTACGTCAATGTCATTGATTGGAAAAATAAATTGGATATTCTAAGGCTTTGATTGGCACAAATCACAGATTACTAGTGAAGGACCCAGGGCAATGTTATGTAAAAATAAAATGTTTATCACAGCATCTGTAGCCAGTGGTTTTACTCCAACAAAATGAGCATCACTATCATTAAATCAGGTTTGAATTCTGATCATTCAGTTGGGGTCAGTACGTGTAATGTATCTGGTCAATACTGTACACAGAACATCAAGTTCACCTCCGGTTATTTTTGGCTTGGTTTATCCTGAAATGAAGAGAAGGAGACACATTTAAATAAAAGATTATCTTGTTTTTTATACAGTCATTGTAATTGTAAAATTGTAGAATGTCAGTTGATATTAAATTTTTCAGAGGTTTCAGCATAGTTACATAATAAAAGTACAATTTAGGACTGAACACAAAATGTAAATTGCACAAATTATGCTTTGCCTATATTTTGTATTAATATGGCTTTATTTTCATTATCACATATTATATGCATGATTTAGGATAAGCTTTCCTTTTCAGCTACTGCATCATTTTATCAAAAAATAAATTTGATCACAAAAGCACAATGAATGTATTAACAGCTGTACAGCAATAAAGCTACAATAAAATATGATTAAAGTGCACAAATTCCCCAAAACCTGCTACACAAAAAAAGCAAGGAAGATCATCAATGCCAACTGTCAGTAACAGATAGCAGAATTCATAGTATGCAGAAAGCATAGGATATTCATAAATGATTCATAAGACTGCCAATCGAAATGGCATTTTATAAAAAAAAAAATATTAATAAAAGATACTTTTGTTGACAATGTGTTTAGTTTGCGATTTAATGACATCATGCAAACATTAAACCTAGCTTTTTGAATTATATGAATGAAAACTAATTAATTTCCCTTCACTGCCAGTCTTATGAATCATGGCAACTAGAGGCCATGTCAAAGAATTGTGAAATAATTGATAACTTTATATTCAGTGTTCTTAATTCATTATTATTTACATGGATTTTCTATATGTTAATTGTTTGGGGTTTGCTTTTGTTTCAATACCACACTAAGCTTAAAGTTAATATTCAGTAGACATGAAGCATTCAAAACTGATGATGGTCTTAAGACGTTACACCATCAATAAAGACCACATGATGTTCTTAGTGCTTAATGAGCAATTAGGTGAAAAATTCCAGTACAGTGGGATAGTTTGGGAAACAGTTTCCAAGAGAATTGCATGACCTTTGTAATCCAGTAAATTTTTTTGCTATGTATATACATGTATAAAAAACTATCATTACATGTACAGCCATGAAGGGCATTTAACAAGTACTCACAATCCAAGGAACATTTTGATACTATCTAAAAAGTAAAAGTTGTTAAATGCAGGGAAAGATCCTTCTACATTGGAATATATGCATGAATAGCTGACTGGCACACTGTACAGGTGAGTTGCTGACAGTCATACTGTACAGATGAACGACTGACAGTCGTATTGTACAGGTGAGTATCTGACAGTCGTATTGTACAGGTGAGCATCTGTCAGTCGTACTGTACAGGTGAGTATCTGACAATCGTATTGTACAGATGAACAATTGACAGTCATACTGTACAGGTGAGCATCTGACAGTCGTATTGTACAGATAAGCAACTGACAGCTATACTGTACAGATAAACAGCTGATGGTACTACTGTACAGGTGAGAAGCTGACAGTCATATTGTACAGGTGAGTACCTTACATTTGTACTGTGTGGGTGAGTTCTGTGGGGGTATTAAACACCCTGCATAAAAATTGTGACCTGGAGTTATGAGACCTAAGGATTTCAAAGTGTGTCATGAATCCAGTTACAGGTCATTTGACAAGACCAAGGTCAGAAAAAATAAGTACTTGTTTAACCTGTAACATTGGAAGATTATATTTCACAACAGCTCATTCTTGTGACAGGAAGGTTTGTCTAATCATCATTTATCATAAAGAGAATGTATTTTTAGGGCTGAAAAATACCACCAAATCGGCATTAACCAACATATAAATCTATCAGTCGGCTTCCAGCTATCAACTTTGTGTGCAGCATATCTGCAGAAGCTCTCGTTACAAAATTAGCAGATATCCACCCATTACTGTTACATCAGGAAACCATGAGGAAAGTTCAAGATGGAAGAAGGCAGATATCAAATATTTGATACTTCAAATGTGCTTCATTTTCAGTGTCTCACATAAATTATTACATCTGTGAAGTCACTGAAAATATCAAGAGATTAAACTCCAAACAATGTTAATCAAGTGGAAATATATGGACAGCCTTAAAACTGTTTTGAAGTTGTAAGAAGCTCATATAAATTCAGTAAGTTTTTTTTTTCTTTTTCTAAACAGTATCTGATAATATTTCCAATTAACTGCAAACAGGATTAGTAGGTATTAAATTTCAATTTTGACATGCCCCCTAAGTCAGCATCATGTACCTTGAAAACCACTCAACATACTCTGTCTGGGAAGGAGGCTGAACATAAGGAATTTGATTGAGATAAAACTGCGACCGTGCTCCCGAGTTTACCGAATTGCTGGTGTATGAGAAGCCCCCATAACCAGTGTTTGAGGGATTGTATACCATAGTGTTGGCACGGTTCATCATGCCTTGGTTTGGGGGAGGAGCGGTGTCCTTTCCTGTTCCTCTTCGACGACCACCACCTGGTAAAATTGTAACAGATTTAATTTTCAATTTTTTTTTTTACATGAATACATGTATCTCATTTGGGTTAAGTCACCTAGAGTAAGGATTGACATTTCACATCAGGTTTTAAAAGTTCTTGTTTGGTTTGATATAATGACCTCTCTGAATGGCATCCTGAGCACTGTCATCATAGAGTACACCCCCATTCCACAGGGGTGAGGAACCAAGGTGCATTGTGGTTACTTTGACTGGGACCTGAGTCTTCATCTGGTGAATTCCTGGCAGTGAACTTTCACTGGTTGAAGGCTGTGTTGTAACAACCTACAAAAACAACATCTTCTGTTTGTATCAGCTGGTGAAATGTTCAGTAATCAACCAATAGACATATCTAGTCAACCAAGGAAAAGAGGAGTCCTACATCACTCCGTAGCAAATGGATAAACTTTTTTGTAGAAAATCTAGGCACTCAATTAGTTACAATGAGCCTTAATATTTGTAACCTTGATTTAAAAAAAAACCAAAAAACAAAAGATTGTTAAATTCATTATGATTTTTGTATACAAATCAGTGTGAAATATAGAGTTATCTGCCCTTATTATAAGAATCATACAATTCAATTTATAGAAATCAAGGTCACATGTAGGATTTTATTTTTCTAACCAAATGGCATATATAAAATCATCTTCTTCCTGCACAGACTCTGCCTGCATGCTTTTACATACATTTGCTTCCTATTCTATTAAATAGAGCTCCACCCATTTGACTTGCACATACCTAGTGTTCTTAAAAAATGAAACGCCAACCTTTTGACTTACACATACCCACTGTTCTTGAAAATATAGCTCCACTTTCATATACCTGCTGTTCTATATTCCACCCTCCTCACTTACACATACCTGCTGTTTTATGAAATATAGCTCCACCCTCCTCACTTACACATACCTGCTGGTCCATGAAATAGAGCTCTGCCTTCCCTCTCTCCTCCTCACTTACTGGTATACCATCAATGATCATCATCTGCTTCAGCTTGAATACCAGAATAGGACGGTGTAGGTGTCGCCTGGCAGCCTGCAGATTACGCAAAATCAAACATTAATTTGCAATGTAACTAAGCTTGCTGATATCAAGACTTTTACAAAGAAAGGACAGGCATAACTTACATAGGTCACCCAGAAGAAATCCATTAAGAAACAGAGCTTCCAACGACCCAATAAATATTCAATTAAGGAGGAATAACCCACCACAGAAATCTGATATGGATGAAAAGTGGACAACAGGTATAATAATGGTTTTTAAATTAAGAATTGCGGCATTCTTTCCTACATGCATTATCCAAGGAGAGGCTTCAAAATTTTGAACATGGACATACAACAAGAATATTAATTCAGTCACCCATCCCGAAAATGTGCTCATACCCAGCAGCTGTAATCTAATACATTTAATGTATATATCATTATTATATCAACGACAGAAGGTTCAGGTATGAAATACAATCACTTTGAAACTATAAAGATTTAATGAGGGCTACTGATGTAAATTTCATCTTAACGGTAAGTTACACTCTGCATTCGAAGCACATTTATAGCCATAAATTTATCGTAAAGGTTTGGTCTAGGTAAGTCTTGTTTTTACTAGAGAATGCAACCAAGTTCTAAAACTTTCACCTGCTCTAGAGACTTTAATCTTGTCAATCACAAGGGAGATATAATCACACAAGCAGCCGAAGCAAGCTTGGTGCTCATTTGATGTAAACTCTGTTATATCATATTTGGTTCAGGTAGAATCTAGAACCGATGAGACCAAATCCAAAAACGTTGAAATACTCCAAAAACTTTAACCACCAACCATCCAGAAAATGAACATATAGGTCTCACGAAGGATCTGTGCTGGTTAACATTTCTATGCAGGCTAGGCTAGATGTGAAAGCCAAGCAATAGGTTACCACTACAGCAGCAAGGGACTGTAGCCAAATCCAACTTCTTAACCTGTGCCAAACACTGCTACCTGGTCTGCATCAAAATCCTATCTATGAAATTCAACATCTGAGCCAGAATAATTTGAATACATCCCTAGATGTGACTTCTGTGCAAGTTTAGTCTAAGCAAGACCTATAACAGCTTCAGAAATGGACCAAGTCTAAACACTTTAACCAGAATGCCAATGCTCGGGGTAGGTAAAATGACTGCTGTTTAAAATTAGTCATCTGTTTTAAGTTTGTGCTATGTAATGGTTTAAAAATTCAAACCAGCTTGCATTATTTTAATATGAGTTTTGATATAATGTGCATGGAATTCACTAAAGCATAAACTGTGTTTTGGATTTTGTACTTACTGGATTGTTGACTAGAGAAATCTCAACCAAATTGTTCAGTCCCTCTAACTTCTCTAGCTCTGAAATTTCCTGTAACATATTCATCAACTTTATCAAAATTATAATCAATCTTCTTTTGTAGAAAAATAAAATTCTACATATTTTTGAAAAAGACCCTTTCCTATAATGATACACAGCATACAAAGAAAATGTGGACTGACCTGAATGCGATTGGAGCCCATGTACAAGCGCTGGAGATTATCCATGCAGTTAAGGTAGCTCAATTCCCGCACTCTGTTCTCCTCTATGTGGAGTTCTTGCAGGTTCCATTGATTGGCAAATGACAGCTCTGTGATGATTTTAATTTTGTTCCTGTCCAGAACCAGTTCTCTGAGGTCATGGAGTCCCTCCATTCCCTCCACTTTTGATATCTCATTTCCTGTCAGACATATTGGTACAGCTCTCAAAGAGTTTTATAACTCAGAAGATTAAATACCTACATAGTCCAACCCTCTCACCATCTTGACACAAACTAAACAGACACCTAAAATTGTCTTATGAGCTTACATTAAAATCTACAAGATTTCATAAGACAGGGTTACTCCCCTTGAAATGCATCTTCTTTTATAATTGTTACAGCATATGCAAACTACAATTCAAAAACTGCCAGTGAATCAATACCTTTCCAGATTTGAATATTCTATAATCTGATGATCAAGATGCAATATGATTCAAAATCCTGGTATGTGATTTGTATTTACCTTGTAAGAACAAAGCCTTGAGAGAGGTCAGTCGACTGAGCTGTAGAATGGACATGTCCTTGATTCCATTATAACCTAAGTGTAGCACCTCCAAGCTCTCCATGATTGGGGTAGATGTGTCATTAGAGAAAAATTCTAAATTTTTGCTGGAGACTTGCTTGGACATTTTGTTAACCGGTTTCTGTTTTGGCATAATGCACTCAATATGATTGTGATTCAAACACAGCACCTAGGGGTCATAAAGAAAACAAAAACTTCCTTATCAAAATTCAAGAAATTTCCTTCCTGGTCTCAATTACTATTGTGAATGCAAGTTTAAATGTGATCTTTCTTATCAATTACTGAGATTTGTCATTTTTGTATGCACCAAATTTCGTAGCTTTATCTGAATTAAATTTGATACATAATTTCAAGGACAGGTACTTTTTACTTTTCCTTTGCTCCTTTATGAATAAGGTATTTTAGTTTATCACTTGACTTTATGATTTGAACATCCACAAATGAAAATGAGAGTTCACCAAAAATGATGAAAGCACAGTATGTATATGAAAACAAATACTCACCCTTATGTTTGGCAAGTGAATCAACCCACTGAATGAAGTCAGATTATTGTGTTCTAAATTCACACTGCAAGAAATACACTTAATAGAATGAAATCATGAATCTATCATTTGATTTCTAAAACATCTACCAAGAAAAAAAAAAAGAGACACCAAAACCATTCTAATTGCCTTGATAAAAAAAACAACAGACACACATGTCATGGAAGCATCTTGGATATCCTACCTTCTAAGATTGAGGAATGTGTCCCCTATACCCAGATCTACAATACGGATAGAACAGTTCGGAAGGTCCAACTCCCGCACATCGTGGAAGTTCGAATGCCCTAACTTCTCCGCTACAAAGTCTGGTGTTAGTCTACCACCAAAAGTGTCCTTGGCAAGATTTCCCTCCATAGCTTCCTATATAGTCAGAGAAGAAAGTTCTTCTATATTTGTTTTTATATAATCAAAACTACTGCAGAAGCACCTACATGTTTTTTATGGGATCAAAATTTTGTGGTTTGAGAGAAAGTTTCACCTCCGCATAGTCTTGATTTCAAGAGTAATTTTTATGCATGTTTACTTGTTCCTGTTTGTGAAGGACTATATGTGTGTATGTTCATATCACCAAAAGAAAACAGAATTTGAAAACAAACCAGATACCAAACAAAAATTAATAAAAGTGGTTTGACATTACAGCAATAATTGTGTGGTCATCAACTTTTTAACTGTAAATGAAATTTTTAAAAACCATTTCTCCTTCACTCCTTAATCACATAAAATGAGAACATTTCCCTGCATACTTTAAATGGGAGCAATTTTCATAATGTATGAGAGCTTCATAAATAAACTTTCACTGATAGCCAATATTTTCATTTATGACAAGAAATATGGTTGTTATGAGTAATATTCGAAGGCAACAGACATTTACAAGAAATTACTATATACAAAAAAAAGTTGGTATACAGTGTGCAACATAAAAACCACTCCTTACTTGTTACAGATGAGGAAGATGAAATATGAGAAGTTTAACTCACTATTGCAGATCCATCTAATGCTTTGAGGTTTTTGAGATGATAAATAATGAAAAGTCTGTAGTTGTCAGTTTCCGTGGCAACAGGATTCCCAAACAGGTCAAGTATGACTAAATTTGACAGCATCTATGAATTAAATAGGTTACGTTTACATGAGATAACACATTATCTTTTAAGGGAGTTGTTGTCCAAATTTACAGAACCTGTGTTCAGTCCACTTGTTCACTTTAAGTTTTAAAAATACGTTCAAACCAGTTTTGCTTACGTCCAGTATTGTCATTTTAATATATACATATTGCATGATGCAAATCGGGAAATAACGCACAAATTAACATATCAGAGCTAATTGTTACAGCATACACTAAAATGTGAAATCTCTATTCATCTATTATCATACAAACCATCAAAATCAGTACGAATACAATGTAGTGGAAGGAAATTGTGAGTGTCTGGTCTTGTTTATGTACACATGTCTAACAAAGAACATTGCTGTACACAAACTTGTAATGACAATAGACCTCACCTTGAGATAGAAGATTTCTCTGACACTACAGATGAGGTTGTTGCCCACATACAGCTCCACCAAGGTAGACATTTTCTGTAGGCCTAGCAATGAGGACAGTTTGTTTCCCTCCAATGACAGGTAGGTAAGGTGTCCTAGATAATGTATCCCCGAGTTCTCCAGGGTGCTGATAAAGTTACTACCCAGACACAGCCTCCTGAGCTGTGTCAGCTTGGAGATGCCCTCCACTTTGCTAATACAGTTGTTATCTAAGGAGAGTTCCTGTAATCTCACACAGTGGTCCAAGCCCTTACCAAATAAACAGGGAAATGGTAAGACAATACAGCTGACACAGTTGTTATGAAGTCACACTACAGTGATTCTCATCCCTGTAGTTTAAAAACATGTCATGAACTCGTTCAGTATACTGCATAATGGGTAATTCTGGCATCAGGGATATTTAGCGTATTTTTCTAAATAATATAGTTGAATATCTCAGCAGTTCATTTTTGGCATCTTTTAATTTCACCAGCATTTTATTTATATGGATAAAATTTTGGCACTTTCAATTTTCAAACTGGAGAATTTTCGTCATAAAAATTCCTCGATATATGGTAGCAAATAACATTTATAACGAATCAAAATTGTTCATCCATAAGCAAGCTTTACTGTACAACCACATGAAGTTTTGCGGTCTGAAAACAATTTCAATTTTACTTTACTACCAGTGTGGCTGGATATTTGATCTAAAAAAAAAAAGTCATCTTTACATCATGGAGACTCAGTGTGACATTTCATAGCTAGAGCTCTAATGAAAGACTGGCACTTTGTGCCTACCAAACACCCAATCCTGACTTTACAGACATCTAAAAATATAATTTGCAACCTACCTCTATTTTTGTGATATCATTGTCATTAAATGAAGCATATTTAAGGTTCTCTAATCTCTCTAATCCAGACAGTTTTGTGATATGCTGATTGTTCAGAAACAATGAAGTCACCTAAAATTACAAAACATCAGAAATTTCGATTCTTAGTAGAACATTGATTTTCCCTTGGTAATCTTTATCTCCATCTCTCAGGATACCTATATGAATACGAAAACTAAAAAAAAATACATCATAAACCAATTGTGAAATTGTCACTTATTAATCCTTAAATTAATTTTCTGGCAAACAGTTGTGAAAAGCTAACCTTCTGGTACCAATGTGTATCAGTTTCCCCGAGTTTCTCAGGCCTGTGATGACTCTGTTTCTCTAAGATCTCAGCAGTGGGCATGAGACTGAGTGAGCGTGGTTTGTGCGAGTCTACTCGAGCATGTGTAAGGAGTGACAGCTGACAGATACGAGATCCAGCTGCCACACGTAATGCTGCTGTGGCTTCATGTTCTGTTACTCCTGACCCGTCCAAGAGGGTCAATGACTTCAATCGTCCAATCACACGAAGCCTTATATTCTGAGGCTAAAATATCAAGATGGAAATGATTTTAAACTTGCAAAGCTCACAGGAAACAAATAAATGCAATACTAAAGAACATGATACACTTATCTGGAACAACATCTAAACAATGCATATCTATGTTGCATGCTTGAAGATACTGACATTTATAACTACATTGTGACTGCAAACATAGGTTTTTTCTTCTGCCCATTTAAATAAAATTGAATAAAAAATAGTGTTTAAAATAACAACATTGTAATAAAATTACTGTAAGATAGCTGACCTTCTTAACAGATCAGGTTTGATAGAGCAAGGCCTTACCGTGTGCAAGAAATGACATAATTTGACTATGTATAGTTATAAAATTCTAGAATAAGGCCACAGTGACCTACTTTTGAGTTGCGGCACAACTTCAAGCCAAGATGCATCAACTGACAAGATTTGATAGTCTTAAGCCTCACAGTATGAAAGATATGACCTGGACAAAAAAAGCTAACCGACACACAGACCAACAAAAACAAAGGCCCATACCACAATATGGCCTGTCAAAAAAATATATATATTAAAACTACAGCAATTTAGTTATGAACTGTACCTTCAGCCAATGATTGTGTCGAAGATCGAGAGTCAGTAAGTTACAAGCATGCTTCCGCAAGATGGACAGGTCTTCCCTAGTGTTAACCAGCTTGTTCCAACTCAGATCAAAAAACTTCAATTTCACCATGTTCTGTGAACATAATGAGGACAACATTTTAAACATAAACTTGACAAGCAATGTTCCTCTTACTTCTTCACAAAAAAGTCAATGGGTTTAAAATCTTTTGAAGGGAAAGGGGGCAATTATCTTTTATACACCCAGAATTTCCATCATAATCAGCTAATGGTATTAGCTATTATAATTCTGTGTGCTTTTCATTATCTATAACTAAGTTTTCAGAGTCACAGTGACTTACTTTTAGTCCATCCAATGTAGAGATTTGATTAAAACTGGCATCAAGATATTCTAAACCCTACAATGATAAAAAAAATAAGACTGTCCATATTTCATTTTGCATTGATGAAACATGATTAGAATTAGAAATAAAATGTACAGGCCCCTGTCTGTTTTTGAGTGACTACAACGTACCATGCTGGCCACTTCGTCCAGTTTACAGAGTTCATTAAAGCTGACCGTCAAGCGCTTTAGGTGAAGCAAGGACTGCATGGGTTTTAGCTTACTGATTCCATTGTTGTGAAGGTTTAACACAGTAATGGCCTCCAAACAATCAACACCCACATGCTTCATCAATAATTCCTCATTTAACATTGTCAACCTAAAATAATTCAAAATCAATCACAATAGATCAATGATGATGATGATGATATATGCATTTATATAGCGCCCTATATAAAAATAAATTTACCCTAAGGCGCTGAACATGATAAAAATTATATCACATGACCACATTAACAAAAAGCCTGTGATACAGTAAACATGGTAAGGATTAAAACGCTTCAATTCAAATTACACAATTTTACAGACACTAGAATACAAATGAAAGTAATATTAACAACAAAAGATTCAGAAGGACACCAAGATGACTGAAGGTTAAAAATACATGAAATAAAATTGATATACGTCTAAGTAAAATGATTAAACACTGTATGCTAATTTAAAAAGATACGTTTTTAATTCCCGTTTGAATGTAAAAATTGATTTCTGGAATCGCAGCGAGTCTGGTAGATTGTTCCAGAGTGTCGCTGCTGCGTGGTCAAACCGACGAATTCCGTATGTCTCAGTGCGCACACGAGGTTTCGTAAGTAGCATTGACTTCTCAGAGCACAATGCTCGTGACGGCGCATAAATCGTCACCAGTTCCTTCAAGTAAGATGGCGATGTATTCTGTAGTGACTTGAAGGTGTAGAGAAGGATCTTGTAGTATGTACGAAATTTAATCGGTAACCAATGAAGAGATATTAATACTTCAGTGATGTGTTCGTACTTCTTGGTTCGAGTTATGATTCTTGCTGCTGTATTCTGAATTTTTTTGAGTTTTGATACGTTGGTTTCAGGAATTCCGTAAAGGAGTGCATTTCCGTAATCAAGTCTTGATATTACTAAAGCAATCACCAAGGTTTTACAAGCTTCTTCAGTTAAGAATGGGCGAATGCGGCTAATATTGCGCAGATGGAAAAAACTTGATTTTGACACGGCGCTGATATGATTCTTCATGCTTAGTGGTTTATCGAAAAACACACCAAGATTTTTTACGCACTCTGATTCGGAAATGACAACTCCCTCAAAATCAATCTGGTGTAATACTGATTTTTTAAGTTGATTTTTAGATGTGAAAACAATAAATTCCGTTTTATCTTGGTTTAGTTTGAGTAGATTTACACGCATCCAGCTTTTCACACTAGCTAAGCAAGTCTCAAGTCGATGTTTCAAGTCGATCCAGATCTCACTTGGTTTAATAACGAGGTAGATTTGTGTGTCATCTGCGTAGCAGTGGAACAACATGCCATGGTCTCGACAGATTTTACCAATTGGTTTCGAGAATAGGCAATATAACATTGGCCCTAGGACCGAGCCCTGCGGTACACCAAAACGCAGAACTTGATCTCTTGATACGCTTTCACCGATGACAACTTTTTGGGTACGATGAGTTAGATATGACTCAATCCATTTTAGAGCCGCCCCAGAGATACCGAAAGAAAAATTGAGATGCTTCAGCAATAGATCTATACACTCAAGAAAGTTTCCTAACATTTCTTATCTATTTCAAAATTCAACATAACAGCAAATAGATGATCTCATCAAAAATTTGCCTCTAAATACAGATATGTTTCTATGGAAACAAAGAAAGCACAATGATTGGAATATGAAGCAAAGCTTTTCATAACAAATATCTTCATCATAATTACTTGTATATCAATACGACCAATCATTTACACAGTTTACTTCATTCACCTTCTAGTCAGAGATAGAATTCATGAGATTTAAATCAATTTCTTTTTTATGTCTGTGCCCACCTCCCCACCCACTCACACAGTTGGACAACTGAAAATGAGATGAAAATAGTTGCTGCTATATATTATATTTCAGACAAATTGCAGTGCAGTATAAGTTGTTGCTTTTTAAGAATGGATTCTTGCCATCATTCAGACAAATAGGAAGAGATGCATCATAATTATGTGTTTGTGTTTTCTTTATTTATGAAACATGATATAGATAATTGAATCACATTCTTTCCTTAAATTTGTACCATTTAATGTTAAAATGGATCAGGGAACTTAAATTAAAGAGGAATATCTATATCTATCTATATATATATATATATATATATATATTTTTTTTTTTTTTTTTTTTTTTTTGGAATCATAGTAAAATATTGCCTTATTCCCTCAATTAAGAATTTAATGACTTTAATTTGTATCCAGTAGAAATCAAGCATGCTTTGAATTTGCCTCTTCTGTCATGACCATTTTCAAATTTAAGGAAAACTTTTGAAAATCCAATCCTGATTCTTTTATGATTTGATGTCATGTCATTATGTACTTGATTACATCAGTTTTATCATGTACAAAAGTCCCAGAATTTCAGCACTACAAGTATGACAAAGTAACATTTTCCCCCCACAGACCTTATTGGTCATCTGAGTATTAGTTAAAAGTATCTTT
This sequence comes from Ostrea denselamellosa, assembly GCA_024699665.1. Lineage (NCBI taxonomy): Eukaryota > Metazoa > Mollusca > Bivalvia > Ostreida > Ostreidae > Ostrea > Ostrea denselamellosa. Next base: position 6,323,052 of record JAMZEH010000069.1, read on the forward strand.
CTTTAAGTGTATTAATATCAACAGGATTTATAGTGCTTTTAAGTTTCTCACATTTTTATAGTTGGAGTTATAATTTTAAGATTTTTTTTTTTTTTTTTTTTTGGAATATTAAAATGTCCAATGTTAATTTGTCTTGTTTTATCATGTGATTTGCCATACCTTGTAAAGCGCTTTAGAGTTTCTTTCAAGATAAAATGCTATATAAATGTTATTATTATTATTATTATCACTAGTCCAATTTTTCTGCTTTGTATATCTAAGCTAAATTTTAATATTCAGCAGCAGTATCAAATAAGAGGTGTTCTTTTAAAAAACACAAATGCCCCTATAAGTGCCCATACTGATGAAAGACTTCACATAATATAATGCTATAGTAGCACTGTATGGCTATTTTGGACCCATCCTAGAGTAGCAAAATTCACAATTTTGGTACATTCCTTTCTGATTTTTCCTAAATATGCATTTCATTTTTATACAGTAACAGCAAAATCAAAGAAGTCTGATAAAGCCAAAAATCACTATGATAATTCCAGCCCCACCCTGAAACTAAAACCCCTGGGATCAGGAAATTTACAATTTTGGTAAAGGACTACCTGCTCCTTCTAAATACCTTTTTAGTTTCAATTTAGTATCAGTAGCACTAAAGAAGATGTTATTTAAATGTTTTACATATAAGCACAATATACTGTACCAAGTTTGGCCCTACCCTGGAGTGAACCTCTTCCCCATGAATTATGAGATTTAACATTTGTTAGAGGCTTTCATGCTGTACATGACTGCATTAGTTTTTCTTATAGATGTGCAGACATGTTTGTAGAGAAGATTTTTGAAAATTTGTCAACTTTTGGCAGATTTTGTCGTACACCTATGGTCCCAGGGGCGAAGGAGTCCTGGAATTTAAATTTTATGTCACCTTGTCCCAAAGATGATGCACACCAAATTTGAAAAGAAACGGAATGGTGTTATCAAGAAGAAATTAAAAATGTTCAATTGTTAACACATGACATGTCATGTATGACAAACTCAGACCAGTTGGTATTGATGAGTGACTCAGGTGAGCTAAATATTGTTCTGCAAAAAAATCCCACAAAAATATGTTCATATTCATAAAATGCATTATTTTATGTTGTAAATTTGAACAAAATTTTAGTAAATCACTGTCTTGTATAAACAAATAACAACCGTCTGTTCTAGTGAAATGTCAAAGTACTCTAGTATTTATAGATTGTCACTCTGAATTTGACTACCCTTCACACAAAATCAAGAACTGTGAAACCAAATATTTTGTGTCTGAAAATATATCAATGCAAACATTGCACCTCTTTATGAACTGGTGAAATGGCCAGGTTGGACTGGAGAAGAAGCTAAGATAAAAATGTACAAGGAGACCGACAGAAAGTGAAACAAACTCTGATCAGAAAAGTAAGGAGACAGAATGGACTAGTTACCTTGGTCTCTGTTTCAGAAGTGGTTCCATTCCTAAGACATCATCATCCACAGATGGATCGTCATCTGCATGAGGCACAGATGGGATTTTGGATTCTCTGTTGTCCAAGCTGATATCAGTGAAGGTCACAAAAGGTGACTTTGACCGGAACTAGAAAAAGAATCCAAAATTTCATTGACCAACAGCATAAGGAAACTCTCTTCAATGATTTCCTTCTTTACATAATATTTGCTGTTTTGCACTACTTTATGAGTAAGTTTCACTCACCTTTGTGACATATTCATACTCCACAATATACTCCGGTAAAATGAGCTCATTATCAAACAGATACCACTCACACTGCCGAGCACTGCACTCACAGCTGTGTAGTGAGTCTCCACCACCTACGAACAATAACTGTACCCATTTAACAGTTTACTTACTTATATTCTACAACTGTTCAAAGTCCAGTACAGTAACATCAATTAAAAGTGTAAATGGGGCCCTATACCATGCAGTTCATATATATCATAGTTTTCTTTCATCATTTCTCTAAATGACTTGTAAATCTTCCACAATGATAACAAGTGACCTGCACCAACAAACTGTGTTGAAGTGAAGTTTCCATTACACCTGTGTGATGTACTCGGCGGCTGTACAAGCCACTCACTATTCACAAACTTAGTGATGTGGACCAAACACAAGAAGCCAATGATCACAAAAAATTCATATAGTGTGTACTCTGCTTCTCTTCATCCAAATAATGATAACAGCTTGGGCCTTGCTTGGCAACACCATAATAATACTTTTCCACAAATTTGTGTCATTTTCTTCAGTTCAAACATATCAAAAGCAGTGAAACCTGTGTGAGGCACCTACAGTCCTAAAATGTGATTCCATGATTCAAAATTTTACCTGACATGAGAAATTTTTCTAAGGCAGCTGCAAATGCAATGTTCTTTTAAAATTTGCAAACAGCCTCTGCAATGGATATTGTTTGTTTAACTTGATTTTCTTTTTTAACAGAATAATCATACTCACTTGGTGGGACACACATCTTGCGGGGTTTAAAGACAGCATCAATTTTGGGGTAGTTTGATTTTGTTATTCTAAAAAATTGAAAGATATTTCTTGTCAAAAGGTTTAATTCACTAGGTACTATGAACTTAGAATTCCATTTCCAACAAGACGGCCATGTACTTACGGCCTATCATCAATGGCTTTGACACTTTTACCCAGAAAGACTTTTGATATGACCAAATGACCTACAATTCAAACAGCTTACTGTTTTAACAACAAGTATTACATATTACTGAATTATCAAAACATGCATAATATTTTACAGACATACAAATGGGAAATCTTTTATTGATTTTTGTTATTCTGTTCAAATTTTTGTAGTGAAATTAATACCATATCTGAATGGACATGCATCTTTGTGTTCTTTTTCTTTGCTTTCTTTCACCAGACAATTGACCCGATGTCTGTCTGCTAGACTCAGACTGTTGCTAAGTGGAATTGATCCATCCCGTCCTAGAGCCTGCAAGGCAGTAAACAAAATAAATCAACACACTATGATAACACTGCAGGTGTGGCAGTCCTGACAATCTGCCAATAAAGTGACGCAACAATCACGAAAAATCTATTAAAATGGAAAACATCTTAGTGAGAGAATCAATATCCATAATCACAGGACTAATGCCAGTTCTTAAAAAACATTTAATGTCTTCCTCTTCCATAAAAGATCTTTTCTTCACCTTATATGATGTGGAGTCCATAAATCCTTCCTCTACAACTCGAGTTGTTTCATGAACTCCTCCAGGTAACTTAGGGTCCCAAATCCAGAAGAGGTACTCAAGAAGTTTCTTGTATGTCGTATTCCTGAGAAGGAAGACACCATAACATTACATGATGATTCTGTAGTACTAAGCAGAGATTTTGTCTCATCAGAAAAAAAGACTTAGAGTATGACATCTGCTTCCAACAATTTATCTGAAACAGAAGTTCTTATCTGCTACTTAAAACTAAAATATTATTTACCTATTGCTTGGGAAGTACTCCCCTTCAGTGTTATCAACAATCCCTGTCAGTTTGTCATCAAAGCGCTTTCTGAGCATACGATTGTGGACGCGCAGAATCCGGTGAATTTTGATACCTGCAATTCCATATTCCCTGTAATCTGTCGCGCAGAAGCGCGATAGCACCAAGTCATGGCAGGAGGAGAACCTAGCAACATTGACAGATTTTGTTAGAAATTCTCCATAATTTACGTTTGTGAATTCTTCACACTGTTTATGCATGTTTGTGGAATATTCAGCTCAGTGGTTGAGAGGTTTGACAGTTAAGCAAAAGGTCTGAGATTCAAATATCAGTGTGACTGTTGTTTCTTATTATATTCATCAACAAGGAACTTCATCGGAGCTGTCGACAATCTACCACTACAAGCCCACCCAGATGTCATCACTCAATTATTGACTTTCAGAGCCAGAAATGACGGTTATCACACCCAGTCCTTTCAGGGACTGACAATCCTTACTTAACTGCAATAAATTTCTTATCATAATTTCAAGTCAGCATATTTCTCATATTTTCACAGAAACTGTTATGCTCATCCCCATGATACACAGTGTTACCAGGAATTTTTCAATGATTTTAAACATGTTAGAGTGAACTCCCTTTGTGCCTCACAGTCCACTTCCATTTCATATATTTACATTTTTAAAGCTATGCTCCTCCTACTCCTATCCATGCCCTAATATTTAATTGAATATGCACAGGTACAACCAATATAGTTGAACTTCGGTGTCTCAATCTTGAATATCATGGATATCTTGAAGTGAACTGGAAGTTCCAGCTATGAGACATATCTTTATGTATTTTAACCTCAATATCTCAAACGCTCAGAAATCTCTACATTTTTTCTCTGCCCTATTGACTTTGACGTAACAAGGTTTGACTGTATGTAATAATTGATTTAAATGTCTGAACTGATAACTATAATATTTGTTACCAAACATCTGATGTTGTCCCTTCCTCAAAGCGGACATTTCCTCCGGACTCCAGTTCGATGGCCATTCTCCTCATCACAGACTCTGCCTGTATATCTATCCTGGACAATGCCTCTTGTTGGTAACTTTCAACTCTACCAAAAGAAATGTCTGCATCAGAGGAAAGCCATTGTTCAGGTGTAAATAACATACATGGATTCATATGAAACAAAGGCAAATATTCATTAACGAATTATATATCATAGCTGCCAATCTTTAAACAATCAGAAAGTGGGTGATTAGAAGCTAACAGTGTAGCACACAACACTCTGGAACACAAAACACAGTGTAACATACAACACATTGTAACTCACAATACAGTGTAAAATAACACTGCGTAACATACCAAACATTGGAAGACACAACATAGTATAGCACATTAAACAGTGGAAAACACAACACAGTGTAACACACTAAACAGTGGAACACACAACACATTGTAACATAACACTGTGTAACAAACAACACAGTGGAACAAACAACACAATGTAACACATTATACAGTGTAACACACAACACAGTGTAACACACAGCACAGTATAACACACAGCACAATGTAACACACTAAACAGTGGAAAACACAACACAGAGTAACACACAGCACAGTGTAACACACTATACAGTGGAAAACACAACACAGTGTAACAAACTATACAGTGGAAAACACAACACAGTGTAACACACAGCACAGTGTAACACACTAAACAGTGGAAAACACAACACAGTGTAACACACAGCACAGTGTAACACACTAAACAGTGTAACACACTAAACAGTGGAAAACAACACAGTGTAACACACTAAACAGTGTAACACTAAACAGTGTAACACACTAAACAGTGGAAAACAACACAGTGTAACACACAGCACAGTGTTTCATACATCATAGTGATAAGGTCTTACTCTGCTATTCTTTTCTCCCATTTCTTCATCCTGTCTTTAAGGGAATTCATCTTGACAGTAAATTCTCCATTCTCATCCAGTTTCTGTAGCTTACTCTGCCAAGAGAGGTAGTTTTCAAATCAATATTTCCATGCTGTTTCAATTCCTTGTTCTGTATTGAGCATTATCTTTGTAACTAACATGACTCACTAAACTCTGCTGATAAAATTAAAGAATTAAAACTCTCTTTTTTAATATGGTTTTTTTTTTTTTTTATTATCATTAGCTTCTGAAATTGTGTTATCATTAATTTTGCATTAAATACTTAATTTATCTCATATATTTAAAATTTGAATGACACCCCAATATTGTACTATTTTGCATCTAAGAAGAAAATTAGATTTCACTGCAATCTAAGCCAAATCATCATACTGACTTAAGGTTAAACAGATTTTACATATGAAGTGTTATATTGTGTACCTAATATAAGTATACATTTAGGATATATCATTTTGTTTCAATGGATTAGTACAGGAAAATGTTAGATAAGTCTATTACAATAGATTCAACTAAATAAACAGAGTACAGACTAAATACACAAAATTACTGTTAAGCTGACTGCTAGTGTATAATGCTAAATGCAGCATATAAATGCAGTATTCAGATGTATGTATAAAGTCCTTTGACGCATTTTATCTGCATTATTTCAGTCCATCCAGCTGTACATGGGTAGTGACTTTGGGAGAAAGGGGAGGGGGGGTTAACCTATCATGGGCTGGGGTTACATCCAGAAAGAGTCCATTCGAAACACTTACAATTAGCTAGAGCACAGAGGAAAACTGATACATATACCAGCCTCATTATCCCTCATAGCACGGAGGAAAACTGATACAAATACCACCATCATTATCCCTCATAGCACAGAGGAAAACTGATACAAATACCAGCCTCATTATTCCACCATTGCACGGAGGAAAACTGATACAAATACCAGCATCATTATCCCTCATAGCACGGAGGAAAGCTGATACAAATACCAGTCTCATTATCCCTCATAGCACGGAGGAAAACTGATACAAATACCAGCCTCATTATCCCTCATAGCACGGAGGAAAGCTGATAAAAATACCAGCCTCATTATCCCTCATAGCACAGAGGAAAACTGATACAAATACCAGCCTCATTATCCCTCATCGTACGGAGGAAAACTGATACAAATACCAGCCTCATTATTCCTCATCGTACGGAGGAAAACTGATACAAATACAAGCCTCATTATCCCTCATAGAACGGAGGAAAGCTGATACAAATACCAGCCTCATTATTCCTTATAGCACAGAGGAAAACTGATACAAATACAAGCCTCATTATCCCTCATAGAACGGAGGAAAGCTGATACAAATACCAGCCTCATTATTCCTTATAGCACGGAGGAAAACTGATGCAAATACCAGCCTCATTATCCCTCATCACATGGAGGAAAGCAGATACAAATACGAGACTCATTAGCCCTCATAGTATTTTACTGGACAGTATTTATCTGAAGTTTGCATAATTTATTAAAATACATAAAGCCACACTGCTGATTTCTAATGAATCCATTAATAGAATAGAGATCTAAATTAACAATTAACTATATGTACTCAAGTACCAGATTGAGTGTAAAGTCTACTCTGAGGTTTAGAGCTGTGACAACTTGATGATACATATTTATTCATCTGGTAATCTTCTCTGTGACCTAAAGTTGACAGCTGTATCATGCATGGTTTCACAATATGCACTTATTACATTGCTCTTGGGGGGACAGTCAAATTATTGTCCCAAAATAAGAGAATAGGCTTGAGACACCATTCCCAAGTGACAAAAGTTGACTGGTACCCAAGAAGCCATGCAATAAGAGTTTTATTACCCAACCTACTATATAATTCTTTAACTCAATAGTAACAAAAGCATGCAAATAATTGAAGTTTTTCTTTTCATCCAATTTTGTAACAATATGAGCATTATTTTATTATTTGTTTTTTTTTCTAAAACGTTCAGTAAATCACCCTCAGTGATATATTTGAAAATGAAACTATCTTCATGTAAACAATGTCTTAATCACTTGAATGCTTTTAAAAACATCACTGAGACACTAACATCAAGTTTATTTTGTGCAAGGAAACAGTTTGGCTGTCTAGTGATATGTAAAATCATAATCAATACTACGAAACAGAAATGACAAACTACACAGTAGGTTAGTTAATAAAAGCTATGACACTATGGTATTACTTTCACTTTCTATACACTGTAAGCAGCACATGTATATTGAAATCAATTAATTACCACAAAAAGAAAATATTCTGATTAAATATTCTGGATATATGATGCAAAATATATACTGAAGAGGGTCTAGAATATAAACATTCAAGCGACACTGTATAATTTGTTAGAATGGGTGACTGTCAATAAATAGACAATAGTACATGGTTAGGGGGGTGGGGTGGAGGGGGAGTGGTTAGTATCAGAAATCACCTCCTGCTCTAATTCCTGAACCAATAACAAATTGCTGTCAGGGTCCAGGGCACTGAACACTGATATATCTATTGTTTCCAGCATCAAATCTTCAAACTCTCTACGCACCTGAAAACGTCCCATAGTACATTAACAGTCTTAAGAAATTTGAATATTCTGATTTTTCAACAGAGAAAAGCCTTATAGAATTATTTATTTTAAATATGAGTATAGACTATGTTTAACCCTGATGTTGCACAATACGCCAGTTTCAAGATAAAAGCTCTTCTGTGTTGGAGGTGTATTTAGTGGAACTTTGAATGCCTTAATGGGACAGAGTGGATCTACAGTCAGTGAGGAAGATGATAAAATGTTCTAAAAGCAGTTTCTCTTTAAATATATGTAACTGTAGGATATACAAAATGCCATCAAAAGAAATGTTTTACTAAAGTATAAACCAAAACACAATGCCACATTTGCATGTAATATCCTGGATATGATATGTATGACCAACAAAATACTGTCACAGTGATGCATTAAGAATTCCATGAATTTAATTCCTCCCTGAATACTTATCATTTAGTTTGTGTGGAAGTCGAATTCAGGTGACGAAACTGCATATGAGAAACATACTGAGCACATTCACTTATGCATTGATGAATTTTTGTCCCACTCTTGCATGTAAATAAATTGTTTCTTGCTTTTACTATGTACAAGAGTTCTCCAAAGGAAAACTTGGATGTATCTCAAAACCGGCGTATTTGATAGGTTTTGAAAAATCATACACGTTTCAGCACCAAACATTGAACTCTATCATAAAACAGACACAGTATTCTGGATAGTGTCTACATGAAACATAATATTTGTTATCACATAAGTTTAGATTCGAAAAGTTTTCACCGTTTTCTATCAGATTTGATCAAGAGAAAATTTGCTAATTCTAGGGGTTGAAAACAAGGTAGCCATACACAACATAAAGTATTACATTTATTTTAATTTAGTTTCTGTACTTTTATTCATAACGCATGCAATAGCATCAGATTGCCATCAGACATGAAGTTAGGTAAACACACTTTCATCAATTTTCTGCTTCAGAGATAAAACTTTGAAAATTCATGACATGCCAGTAAAAGTGTATCTTGAATTTAATAGATAAATAGTAAAAAGTAAAGATGAATTCTACATTTATATCAAGAAGCGTTAAAATGAAATTTAAAAAGATTTTGTTCAAAATGTCATTGTTATTTCAAATTTTATCCCAGCGTCATCTGTGACTGATTGATCAGCAAACAACTGGACAGTTTACTGTCTAAAGACACTTACTTCTTTGATACAGTTGATGAGATTGCGAAGTCTCTCATGAGGGAACTCAAACAGTCGAGACTTGTAGATTTCCATCTTGGCTGTTACATCAGCCACGTTACGTCTTATAGTTTTCACCCTCATGTTGTAGTACATCTTCTTCTTTGATACTGTGGCCTGTCGGTATGAAAAATGTTGCATGGAAAACTGATCATACATTTTCTTATTTAAAAACTACACTTTTTTTCCTTTATAAGCAACACTGAATATTTAGCAGATAATTTCTCCAAAATGGTTTTGGAGTTTTGAAAATACATCATACTTTCATGGCCCATTTCTTACCCTGTATTTTTAACACACATGTATCTATGCCCACCCCCACCTCCCTCCCTCCCTCTCCAGCCGTTACCTCCGCTAGCTCACACACATTCTTAGTGACATCGTAAGTGTCCAGTTTGCTATTCCCACCCCCACCTCCCTCTCCAGTCCTTACCTCCGCTAGCTCACACACATTCTTAGTGACATCGTAAGTGTCCAGTTTGCTATTCCCACCCCCACCTCCCTCTCCAGTCCTTACCTCCGCTAGCTCACACACATTCTTAGTGACATCGTAAGTGTCCAGTTTGCTATTCCCACCCCCACCTCCCTCTCTCCCTCTCCAGCCCTTACCTCCGCTAGCTCACACACATTCTTAGTGACATCGTAAGTGTCCAGTTTGCTATTCCCACCTCCACCTCCCTCTCTCCCTCTCCAGCCCTTACCTCTGCTAGCTCACACACATTCTTAGTGACATCGTAAGTGTCCAGTTTGATGATGTTGGGTAAATGATACAAGACATGCGTGGAGTAGTTACACAACAGGCTGACCGGGGCGGGACAAAACTGAGGGTCCTTCAAATTCAAGGATTGTAACTCTGGAAGACGCATCAGGTGGGTCAACTCCTGTAATATTTATTGTGAAGAAGTTCTATAATATAGCATGTTTATCATAAAATAAAAAGCTGTGATTTACATTGAAGTTAAGAAGATTGCACAGTAACTCATCCTAAGACACAATAACAAGGCCGTTACAGTTGTAAGGTTTGTTACTAGTCATCTAAAGAAATATTTCAAAGTCTGTTGCTGGTTTGGCAAAGCTGGGTTGTCCTTGGCATTAATCACCCCACTGTACATCTAGATGGTCAGTAATAACCTTGTTTTACCAAGGACCTTATCACCAGAGAGAAATATTACAAAGTGCTCACTCTAACTCTGCCATAAATGTTGACAATGAAAACAGTCAATAATGGAATGCTACTCTAATTTAAGAAAATGCATTATACAACACAGTCATTGTCATGAATTTATGGAATTTCAAAATACCAATTTTTTTCCAACTATTAAAAATTTTGGCAGGTATCTACCACATTTCCTTGTATATTTTAACAACTCACCACAAGTAGATATGTAGCCAACGATCACAAGATTCGTTTTGATATCCAATATTGAAAGACTGAGCAACATTTTAGTCCATGACAAAATAATTGCCTATATATGTATTAGAAACCAACGTTACGGTTGAATTCTTTCGATGTTGATTAAAATACATGTAAATGCAATGACACATCAAAACTTGGAACCTACCCTGAGAGATGAAATAGGATTCCCCGACAAATTCAGGTTTTTGATTTTCTGATTAGCATCTAAACAGTGGCCTGGAGAAAAAAGACACAGTGCACTCAAAGTGATGACTCCTGTTTTTATTCATTTATAGATTAACGATTCCATGTCTGAAATTCAATGCAAAACATCCACCCGGCATGCAATAATATAATACCTATTTTATCAATCTGGTTTTCTGCCAAATTTAATACTTCCAGCACCCTCAGCTTTTCTAAATTCTGAAACAGACAAAATAGTCATTGAAAAATATAATTTAAGAATCCTACTTAAAATATATCTACCCCTTCCTCTTACTGTAAACCATTTCAATATTGACAACACTGTATTTTACACCAACCAAAACAATTTCAAAAATAATTCAAATTGTTTATAACAAAGTACATACATGTACTGCTGGAATATCATATAACAAAATCATCTGATATATATGTACAATATAATTATATTATTAGTATTATATATCATATTATGAAATGTATTATTATTATATGCATTATTACATGTATCGTAACTCACCTCAATATTCCTTATGTAATTGTTGTTCAAATATAAAATTTCAAGATGTGTTAAATGGCTAATATTTTCTATTTTTGAAATTTCATTTCCATACAGGTAGAGTTTTGTAATCTTGGTACAGGCTTCCAAATTTTCAATTTTCTGAAAGAAAAAAAAAGATAATAATTATAACAATGACAAAAGCATTGTGTAGTATATTGCTAATTATGTCTTTCACACATCAAAAGGAGTCTCGCTCCGTGGGGACCCGGGTTAGAATAGGTCCTCAGTATCCTTTGCTTGTCGTAAGAGGTGACTAAATGGGGCGGTCCTTCAGATGAGATCGCAAAAACTGAGGCCCTGTGTCACAGTAGGTGTGGCACGATAAAGACCCCTCCCAACACACAATCAATCAATCAATCAAAAGGAGTCTCAGATAGGATGCACTGTCTTTGACCTGAAGATCAAATTTTTATCATTATTTTGGGTATTAGAGTCAATTCAGACCTTTTTTACTTTAATACCATATACTGCAGAATCATTTGATTTTGCTCAGTTTTTGTTAATTTCATAGGTATCTATATCCCACAAACTTCAAACCACAATGATATACACAATTTATACAATTTTTCAATGTACAGAAACAATATCCATAAAATTAAATCCCTAGAAAACAGCAAAATCTCCATAGTCCAAAAAAATTAATCCCCATAAAATCAAATGATTTCAGAGTACATCTGATATTGCTGTGACCTTCATCTCAATGTCAAATCATTATATTTCAGCATATCTATATGTTTCCTCTATAACTCTTTCACCTTTTGATTAAGGTATGTTATAGTTGACATTTCATTGGAAAATATTTTGATCTTGATTGACTCATTGAGGCATCAGTCCAAGTGGTATTTAACTGTATTGGTGCAGGAAAATGGAGTGTCATTTAAAAAAAAAACAAAGGGACATTTTTCCACGAGTCATGTAGTGCATTTCTTGTTTAGGCACATACATGTACAATCACAGGACTCAGCTCCTTGATAGTTAGCAGTAGAAAGTTATTTTCATCTTTTCAGCCACACCTATCATACAGCAGATCAACATAAAAACAACAATGAAACCCGTTTTTTACTGCAGTGAAGCACAATTATAGCAAAGTGTTGGGGTGAACAATTTTGATATATTATAAACATAATTTGTTATATTTAATGAGTTCATATGTTTGTTATATTTAATGAGTTCATAATATGTTTTTAAAACACAGGGAATGAAAATTGCTTTGCTGTAAGTATGAATTCATTATAAGCCTGTTGTTCACTGTAATCATGTTTTATTGTAGGTGTGAATTCATTATAAGTGTGTTCACTTTAACCATGTTTTACTGTAAGTGTGAATTCATTATAAGCCTGTTCACTGTAATGGTGTTTTACTGTAAGTGTGAATTCATTATAACCCTGTTCACTGTAACGGTGTTTTACTGTAAGTATGAATTCATTATAAGCCTGTTGTTCTCTGTAACCATGTTTTACTGTAAGTGTGAATTCATTATAAGCATGTTCACTATAACCATGTTTTACTGTAAGTGTGAATTCATTATAAGCATGTTCACTATAACCATGTTTTACTGTAAGTGTGAATTCATTATAAACTTGTTCTTCATTGTATCCATGTTTTACTGTAAGTGTGAATTCATTATAAGCCTGTTCACTGTAACCATGTTTTACTGTAAGTGTGAATTCATTATAAGCCTGTTCACTGTAACCATGTTTTACTGTAAGTGTGAATTCATTTTTTTCCAGGGTAATTATTGCTACTAAACATATGCTAAATAATCGAGGTACATTCAGAAAGTTCTAGTCCATACTAGATATTTCAATTTTAGCTATTTGCTACCTATTGTTCACACATGTGTATGCATAATATTCTTATTCTATCAATCTTGCAATAAAAAGTTTGCCATATAAGAAATTTGAAAAACAAAATCCAATGTTAATTTTTCTTGAGCTAAAAGGATTAATATAACTTTTCTGTCATACAATACTTTTTGATCATTAAAGATTTTTTTTTTTTTTTTTTACTTTTCCCATATGACCTTGAGTCACCTCTAGTCATTAGAAATTTTATTTTAACAATATCAGAGTTGTTTTGACAGCTGGTTATCTGGACCAAAAATTCTTGTAAATTTTATCACTCTAAACATAAGGTCAGTCTTTCCATGACTATTTACATGGCACTGAGATGCACTTTAAAACACACACAGGTAATTGTGCTGACATATCTAATACTTTTTAAGGTCTTTAAATTCATATTTTTAAACAACCTTTGATCAGACTAATATACAATTATGGACTGTTTAGCAGGGAGACATCACAAATTATCAGGTCTCTGTAATGTTATCTCCCGGGGGCGCCTATGTGCCCAAGGGTGATAACCCTACTGAGACCTGATAATTTGTGATGTCTCCTTGCTAAACAGTCCATAATAATTTTATTATCCTGAAGAATCTGATACTGAAAAAATCTATCAAACATTTATTGACTTGTGAAATATTTGTTCTTTAAAACATCAACAAGGATGTTACAACTTTTTCTGCAGAAAATTCAAATAAGTTCAGTTTTCGAGGAGTGAAATCAAAGTTAACCTCGACTACAACTTTTTCTTTTATATGTAATGTCATGGATTTATCACATGTGTACGTTAAACAATGCAAAAGACTGCAGTTTGAGACGACAGAAAGGTTTAGATTGTGACATCATAACAGAATGATGCAAAAACATAACATCGAGCATAAATATTTTGTAATGTATTTCATAAAGTAGAAAAGTAACCATCAAGCAAAATGCAAAGTTGCATTAGAATGGGGACATCTATCTTCTCAATTGTTATTTGTGACCATTAATGATACACTGACATCACTAGTAGAATTTATTGATTAAAGATACCGCATATTTTAAAATAACTTTTAATAGAATTATTTCGCTTGTGCCATTGAAATTTATCCTCTGAAGGGAGACCACACAGTTGTCACCCTGCATGTGAGGGAGACATCATGAATTGTCTCCCTTCACGTACCAGCCTTTGACCAATGAAATTAGCTGTATTATTCTGAAGGACAATAATGATGAATTGTCAAGCTAAAAACAATAGTAATTCTCTATACAAGTGAATCAACATGATTACAGGTGCAGTTTGATAATCTAGCTGTTACCTTCAGCTGGCATTCACTTATCCACAGCTCCTTCAGTCCAGTGAGGTGGGTCAGGCCCTCAATTTTACTGATGCTTTGCGACATAAACACCAGTGTGTGGAGACAAGGAAATTTGTCCATAAACACAATTCTAGGGTAGCCGGAAAAAAACATCTCCAACACCTCTGCTGTGCACTGTTCTCCACTTTGAATCTTGCTGTGGTTGAGTCCATTGCTTGCACACTATAAGAATCACAACATGTAAGCACATTTCAACCTCAGCCTGAAAGGATTGTTCATATTCAATACTCATATGCATACTCCAGTTGTAAGGTTCATGTATTGTAAATGAATTAAAAAAGTACCCTCCCCCTCCAAAATATAACAAAACATTACAGGTTTATTTTCAACATTAACCGATGGTAACTATACATCATTGTGACGACATCACAAAAGGACCCAACTTCATGTTATTATTTGCCAAGTTAAAGGTCCATAACTCTTTCAAAAAAAAAGTAAACAAAGTACAAACTTGATCATCTAAATCCATGTATAAATTTTCAAATCCCTAACTGCAAGGATACTTTTAATAAGTCTGTAAAACTGTTAATGCACTGATGCACATATAGACAGATCGGCGGGTCCCTAATTAAGGTCAGAAATCATTACCAGCTCTTTAAATGCTTCTTCATCCTCTTCTTTCTGTGTTCTAGGTCTACTTGGCTCAGGTGGAGGTGGAGGAATCAGACCCAAGCCTGTATCAGAAGTGGCAGATGTTGGTCTGGCAACACCCCCAATATTACTGCCTGAGGAATGACTGGCAGCACTCGACATCTCATATGGCAGGTAGCTTTTTGTCCTATAGCAGTAGTTGCTGCCATTGTTTATCAGTCTTCTTGGATTTCATCATGTCATTACACGTATCTACAACAGTATTCATAACATTTAATGATACATAATTTTTACAAAGTAATATAATTTCAGAAATTTAACAGGAAGTTATACAATGCACATGCATGTTTTTAGGCATACGGGGAAATAGACAAGTTCTCAAGACTTGTAGAATTAAGCCCACTAGTATTATCAAAATCACTCAGGTACTATGTTTGAATTAAAATGACAGACGATAGAAGTGTCTGAATAGTGGGCATCGAATTGAGTCAACTGTTGTCTACCCATCAGCTGGGACTACCACAGCAGTACACAGACCAAAACCAGACAGTGGGTACAGAGATTAAAACCGGAGAGTGCATCAAAGACTAAAACCAGACAGTGGGTACAAAGATTAAAACCGGAGAGTGCATCAAAGACCAAACCCAGACTGTGAGTACAATGACCAAAACCAGACAGTGAGTACAAAAACCAAACCAGATAGTGAGTATAAAGACTAAAACCAGTTAGTGAGTAAGCTGGTAGCCTCGATAAGTGATGTTAAATGTGGCTGTCATGCAGCTAATATGAAATACAATTCTTCATTTTTAACATATAATGATTTTGCGACTTGTTTCTTTGAAGGGAAACAAATCATTTATAATTGTTATCCTGCGATTTTGCAGACTGTTGTCAGCAGGCATTTTCCTTTCTATATCATTTAATTTAATGGACTCTGGTCCATTGCATTTTCTCCCTTCCTGTAACATTTGGTGCCACTGACCATCCCTGGACTTGCAGGTGAAAATTCTACCAGGGGCAAAAAGAATCTGGGTTGTGTGTTTTCAAGTATGAATACGATTTGAGATGGGAGGAATGTAGCAGTCAGCTGGATTAAATCACCAATAGTCAGATAGCTCAGTGGGTACAGCACCTACATGACTAAACATTCTGGGGACAGGAGTTCAACTCCTGGTCTAGTCTACTACACTTAAATGCCTGTTAAGAAATGAGGATCCAGTGTTAATGTCTTCAATGTGTGAAGACATTCATGGAAGGAGGAATGTGGAGGTCAGACAGGTTAAATTGTCGGTGACCAGATACCCCAGTTGATAGAGCAAATTCTGGGGACCTGGATTTAAATACTGGCTTTCTTTATTGAATTTTCTCCCTTCCTGTTACACATACTTTGAGCAATTTTGATGCATGTGTTATGAATTCAACTGGTTCTCTATTGAAATATGCCTACAGAATTTATATTTTACCTCAATTGATTCAAAATACAGTACTTAGCCCCTTTGTTTTGAAAAAAATCACTTAAAAGATCACCAAAATACCCCACCATGAAAATATATAAGCTTAAAATGAAGTTTTAAGATGTACATGATTTTCATTCATTTTGAATATCATTTTCATATATATGAAACTTACGGTCAGCAAGCCTCAACAATCATAGTACCAAAGAAGATAAATATTCATTTAAACTAGCCAATTAATGATATGCTTTAGTATAAGGTATGGATAAAAAGTATTTGTTTCAGCCTTTTGCCAGCACCTGGTTGAATATGTCGAATCAAACTTCACAAACAATTTACATGTAGTGTGTTAATAATTTGATTGTTTAAGCAACGCATTAGTCCTCTACCTTATATATTCTGGAGATATCCAATTTGACATACTGTTGAATTATATATCTAATAACATTTGTTGGCTTATGAAATCTGATATAACAAATTAACAAAAACAGTTTCTGAACATAATCTAACGAATCATGGAGTCCGCCATCTTGAAGCTATATCTGATATTTTCATTGGTCTGTAGTAAAGCACGTGATATGGGTCGTATCCATGCTTTGATTGATTATCTTTCCTTGACGTAAAAGTAAATAAATAGAGAATTAATAAAAGAAGTAAAATCGCCACAAATATGTCATTAATGAATCTTCAGCTGATTATGCTGAACAAATAATAACGTAACAAGTCAGTGCGCGTACACACTCATTAAATGTACCCTATACATGGAGCGGATCCCCTCCACCTGACCTATTATATATTTTATTTCATTTTAAAAAAAAAATGTATTTCATAATATTGATGAAGAGTTTTTAATCATTGTATTTGTTATTGTTTTTTATCATAATATTTAAAACATGAATCACAAATGTGTTGATCTATTAAAATATATGCTTCTTATTTAAGAGAGAGAGAGAGAGAGAGAGAGAGAGAGAGAGAGAGAGAGAGAGAGAGAGAGAGAGAGAGAGAGAGAGAGAGAGAGAGAGAGAGAATAAATAAGAAAAAATATTTTAAAAAGCCAAATAATAATAATAAATCAAACAGGAATGGTGGAATAAAATGTATAATCAATATTTTTGCAGCATAGCATTGTACTCCCGAGCAGTCTCCCTGATGTACGGACAAGTTACTGTTGAATGAAATATGTTCCGAAAAGGGTACAAGCTTTGTATCTAGGTTGTGAAGGAAAATGAAGTTGCCCATTATATTATACAGAGAACAGGATCAATTTAAATTTTTATCTGACTAGAGATTTTCGAACCGCTGTATCGTTAACTCTTTTCTCAACTTCTCCTCAAGTTTGGTTTCGTTTCCTCAGGACTGTCTCCATCGTTCACCCCCATGTTAATTTTGGACTGTCCTTCTTCCCTATTTTTTTTTTTTAACCCCATCGATATATTTTCTCAGCAAAGTCCTCACATTTTGTGATTTTGTCATTTTATGTAAAGTTTTGGTCGCATAAGCTTATACCAAAAAAAGAAACAAGAAAAGAAAAGAAGAAAAAAAACATTATCTCATCATATTTACTTTAATATGCCCTGAAACTGATGTTTTATACTTATTTAGCATATCTATTGTATCTTATGTTTATATCATTTTATTTCAATGTTTTATTTAATTGTTTTATGTACCGTAAAGCACCTTTGAGCATACAAATGTATGAAAAGGGTGCTATATAAATATGGTATTATTATTGTTATTATAATTATTATCCCTAAGATCTTTCTGAGGCACTCATTGCAAAGGCGTAAGAGTTTACAAAATTATATAGATGTGCCACACAAAAATATGTTCTAGATAAAAAAAAAAAAAGTATGATTGAAAAATTCATACGGTTAATACCAACAAAAAATCATTCCATATTTCAAAATCATTTTGTACGGTATATAACATATCGCATTCTAGCCAGTTGATTGTCTTTGCTGTGTCTGCTGTGTTTCCCAACTGCTTTTCCTGTTGTACTCGATATAATTCAAACTAGTTCTATACTGAGTATATAAGATATTTGATTATATATATATATATATATATATATACAGGGTGTCCCAGAATATCTGATACCATTTAAAATTCGTATAAATTAGACAGTATTTGTCCAAAACTTGTAAACTCTGGCTCAAATCAAACTTAAAATCATTCAATTTTTTTCCACTAAAAAGTTTGGGAAAATACATGCTGTTTTGTAAACTATGATGTCACAAAATTGCATATTCTTTTGGTTAAATTGAATTTTAACAAAGATGACAAGAGAATAAGCATCTTCAATTTTAATATTGTATTACAACGCAGTCTCCAGTTACAGTGATGAGAATTATGCGAAAAGAATATCCCGAAGGAAAACACCTCACCAGGCAACAAATTCTCCGAATAGTGATAAAAATTGAGAAAACGGAATCTTAAGATTTGATCTACATTTGAAACCATATAAAATATACAAGCAGCGTGATATTGAAAGCCGCCATGTGTTAGTTAAATGGATAAAGAACAATATTAAAATTGTTAAAGACAAAATGGATAAAGAACAATATTGAAATTGTGAAAGACATCTCGTTTTCTGATGAAGCTCATTTCTAGCTAAATGGGATTGTATAAAAAAAATGCATATTACTGGAGTAGCAAAAATCCGAATTTATACCTTGAAAAACCTGTACATGGTGAAAAAGTAAAGTTTGGGCCGCTTAAAGTTCAATGGGTGTAATTGGGCCTTTCTTTTTTGAAAATGAAAATGGTGAGGCTCAGATAGTTAACGGTATTCGTTATCTTGAAATTCTAAAGGAAAATTTTCTCCCAACTTTAACTAGAAGAGGAATTAATCCAAAGGAAACCTGATTTCAACAGGATGGGGCGATTCCACACACCACCGACTGGTTGCATCAGACATATGATGGAAACTACATTTCTTTTAAAACAGCACATGTTTGGCCCCCTCATTCACCTGACCCGAGTCCTTTGGATTTTATTTTTTATGAGGACATCTTAAAGGTTTTATGTACCAACCTCAACCAGATTCTACACAAGAAGTAAAACTCTTCATTCAGAGGGAAATGCGGAAAATTTCAGCTGAGACATGTGCTGCTGTTGTGAGGAATTTTGCTCATCGACTTGACATTGTCACCGATCACAAAGGACACCATTTGGAGCACATTCTCTAGAATATTTCTGTTTTTATAAACAATGCTCAATTCGTCAAACACTTATGATTGTTTGTGAAATTTGTTGAGTGAAAATTCGTACTATATACATTTAAGAACATAAAATTATTTTTTTTTTTTTTTTATATAAACTTCAAGTTATTTTCGCCTTGTTATGATTGATGTCTTCCATTGTTGTCATTTAGCAAGTACTAGATGAATTGTACAACGTAGTATATATTCTGGTTTTCGTATTTTGTAAATCCACGCACTCAGAGAGAGAGAGAGAGAGAGAGAGAGAGAGAGAGAGAGAGAGAGAGAGAGAGAGAGAGAGAGAGAGAGAGCAGAATGTTGATGGAAAATGAAATTAAACTTTTCATATAAAATTCATCGGAGGCAAGTAAAAACACAAATTATGTTTGCAACTAAGCCATAATATAGCATGCTGCGAGAAGGAGGTTAGTTTTAAGAAGCAGTAAAACATTGAATGATCACATTGTGATGCGACCTTTGGTACCCATGTCTGCAAATTGTGTTTTGGCTAATGTATGAATTACTTAATCTATCCGGGCATCTGCCTCCTCATGTGTGTTGCTTAGATTAATTAAGTTCGATAAACCGTTTCAGAAACGTCTGAATTATCCAAGCTTCTGTTCTACTTCAACACACTGGCAGAAATTTGTTAAATTCCTTAAGCTTCTAATCTACCCCTATAGACTGACAGAACTCTTTGAAAATCATTGAGCTTCTTCTGTACGCCGATAGATTGACAGAAAATTCTTGAATCCTGCAAGGGCCTGATGAGCAAGCCTTAAACAAATGCTGAAGTACGCTAAACAGACAACATATTGCAATCACAGAGTTAAAATCGGCTCATACGGATGTTGATTTTACAGTAATATTTGAGGTGGGGGGACAATTATCTGTTAAATTAAATGAAAGAGAACCTCGGGTATTTAAAGTTTTTGTGTGGTGTCTATAATCAATCTCTCGAAGGTTAAAATATCGGCCAGCTGGATTACGGAAAAGATAGAAAACCAATGTGAACTAAAACGCAAATTGACATTCTGGCAAGGCTGATGAAATTTGGATGACTTTTCGTGATATATATATATATATATATATATATATATATATATATATATATATATATATAAAGCAAAGTAAAATGTTGCAAATGTCGATAAGAAAGTTGTTACAAGAAGTGATTATAGAGAATATAAATGTTTTGAGTACTATTCTAAATTACAAAGGTACGACTTCAAAGTTTATATAACATTAATGAAAGGTCTCAGGAGATCTTGGATCCACCCCTGCCTTCAACCACAAGCTCTACGTCCACTGTTCATGCCAACTGGAAGGTCAGTAAAATTCATACACAGACGGTCAGGGCTACAATTTCCATACATGCCTCTCAAGTTTCACTGAGGTTGTGTAATCTAATCAAAGTTATCAAGGTATATATTTTATCTTTGCTAATATACTTTTGGAGTATTATACCTCCTTCAAAAAATTATGAAACAAAGTTTATTGTACCTGTGTGTGTACATATGATATAGCGAAACAACCTTGCGGTCTACAAATATTTACACGAACCCACCCTATATATATATAAGCAAACTGTTTACTCTTAAATCTAATATTGTAAATATTTCTGTATATTTTGATCTGCTTGTCGTAAATTGTTAAATTGAGTGGTATTCAGTCATTCAGGCACAAGATGTTTTCACAAACATACATGTAATATAAAACTCAAAGATTCGATTCCGAATTCCATCCTTGAAATATCGCTTAAAACTATTAATTCTTAATTGATTATTCGTAAAGTCTGCGTCACGTGTGCAGCTACAGGATGACGTATTCATAAATGAGTTCATCAATAGTTTAGGGAAAGGCTTGTAAATCTTCTAACGTTGTTCATCCAATATTTAGTGCAACCTTACTGGATTGACTTATGTTGGGGAAACTAAGGGGTCACTAACTAAAAGAATATCAGGGCATACATATAAATTTCATATTAATAATGGAGGTGAGCAACTTTTACAATAAACATATCATTCAATCTTGTTTATGGGGGCCAGATTATTCTAGAAAAAAAATCCCCGTCACATTAACAACCCAACTTTAAGTCCCCTTTTTTTAGACAACGAGAAGACATTTAAGCACTGCTTTTCGTATGCGCGTGGGTGCAATGATAATGTAGAAAATGTGGAATATCTTAAAATCACATAGGAATTATATGACAGTAATGAGACATTTAGACGTGAAGTTAATCATGGACATCGTTCAAAACAAAAACGCAATATTCGATTCACGTTACCTTACGTCAACAGACAATTACGTCTACCTTATATTCGCACCGGACCAAACTGTACTCTGTTCCGTGACAATTTTGAATAGGTTATTTGAAGAAACCAATGCTATTCAATTCAATGCTTGGATTTTTCAAATCTAGAATACAGACCAAACTCTGTGGTTATGGATGTTGCCCATCAAAAGTTCTTTAAACCACCGCGGATAACGGACGATAATCCTACCGTCATTTCAATGGATGCCGTCAACACAAGCAGCATTCTTGGTCATAAAACAATTAGTTTGTATGCCATCATATTTCAAGTTCACAACCTGTATATTCCTACAATATACTACTAATCCATTTAAATTATTTAATTACAAGCAAACTTTACAGAGCTTATAGATATACATCATATTATATAAACTCCCTCTACGTATTCTTGATCATCTTTTAACTATAGTCCAGCTGGACGTGTCATTGCTGGTGATGTTAATATAGTTAAAAGTGACCACGTGGTCACGTAGTCTAGAAGTTCTGAATTCTGAGAGTCCAGATCTTTCCATTGGCGACAGAACTTCATCTATATTATGAATTTTGTCGACGATTAGCTAAATACGTTAAAACAAAAATACGAACCATCTATCCTGTGTTTATAGATAAACCAGAAGTGACGAAAGAATTAGGTAGGTTACAAGAGAAATCATGTAATGGTTCCTGGTGGCAAGGCTTGAAGAAAATTGCCTTTGTTGTAAGGTTCGTTATTCTAGTTGTATTGTAGACGAACTTGGCTTTTAATCCCGCATAGTCCTCTTTCATGAAACGAAATTCTTCAAAATCACTTTCCAATTTAAAATGCATTTAATTTAAAAATGCATTTAATAGCCCAGTCAATAGGATGAATGAATGTGAGATACCGCAGTCATACGTGTTCCAAAACTTCACAAAAACCCTTACAGAGATAATTACAGAATCCCTTGATTGTTCTACTAAGCCCTGGTTTCACTCTTTACTAAAAGTATTAATTGCTGTGAAAGAGAAGCTTTAGACTAATTGTGCCACAAAATGCGAAAGAAGTGGTGTAAATCAAGTGTATGGATTTTCAAACGAACTATTACTAAAGCTGAAATCAGGAAACTTTTCCAAAATCAACAGCATCAAAACGTACGACTTTTCAATACTTTACTCCAATATTCCTCACGATGAATTAAAAACTACGCCTTTGACACAACACACAGCTTCTTCTTCATTAAAAATGAGAAAAGGAAAATTCATATCTTGCGACCAGTCATCCAAAGATTACTATTTTGCTAAACACCACTCTGATTCTACGCACAAACACCACGGATTTGATATTAAAAACGATGTTGGAGTTCCTTATTGACAATATCTGCACAGTCTTTGGTGATCAGGTGCCTCCACAGTCTGTTGAAATTCTAATGGACACAAATGGTGCTCCTCTATTCGCTGACCTTTTTGGTATTCATTCAGACGCTTGAGAAAAAGTACCCTTGTTGTGGCCTTCACCTCGACGTTTAGATACGTCGACGGCGTTTAATCTATTAACAATACACTTTCATTCGTACATCCATTCGATATACCCCAGTGAACTCGAAATAAAAGACACCACAGAGTCGTTTTCATATTTGGATGTTTTAATGAACATGAATGTCAACGGCAAACGAACGACTCAACTTTATAACAAACAGGATGATTTCACTTCTCGAACATCAACTTTCCATTTTTACATAGCAATATATCATTTTCACCTGCATATGGCGTTTATGTCTTTCCAATGTTTCAATGCGCAAGAGCAGTAGGCACACTACTGACAAATAAGATGATGTTAATATATATAGGAGTTTGACCAGTCTCGTATTTAAAGCCAACATTTCGCAAACTAAATAAAACTTGTCAATGGGTCAAATGCTGATAGGCTGCATTATTAGTTCGCTAGACCTCGGTTCTTTTAGTTTTCATGAAAGTTAAGGTCACTTGAAGGGCACTTTCGGAATTCTTTGAGTATAGAATATATTGCAGATATATTTTACTAATTTTTATCATCAAGCTGACAGGCAATTTTCTTGTAAATTAGCTTTTTGTTGTTTAAGGGTGTTTATTTGATTTACACGCGCAAGGACATTATTTTTCACCATGCTCTCGGTTTCTACTGGTTTTCAAGGTTAAATGCGACACATCATGGTCATTTAAAGAGACATTCTAGAACCTCTTGTGCTCCTGATGTCAGTAACACTTACACTGATCTTCCGGTATGTAAATTGCTATAAGGGGATGTCCCGCACAGCGGAGGTCTTGTTTATTTGTTTTGCAGGGGACAACGATCGATTGCGAGTGCCTCAATGATTTTAATCGCGAAAATAATATTTCACATACACTTAAACCCCCCTTGTCATAAAGACTTTTAATGAAAATCACTTTATCATGCAGTTCAATTTATATATCATTTACTTCTTCTCCCCGTGCAATTTGCAACGTTTTCGAAAATGAAAGTACAAAGTGTCTAACCCCATTGCTACGTCATCATTGTCTGACAATCTCATCAAATATTCATCAACATCTCCCGTTTCCTATATGAAATTGGCCATCATTTTTCTATCCTTTTCAATAAACACACTTCGATATGAAAAATTTATCTCCTTTATTCTGCCCAAATCTGTTTCTATTGTATTCCGTCGGCCCATCACGTCCTGCATACAAGTGAAAGCTGCCGAAGTTTTAATTATAAAGGACAATTTAAAAACCTGCACGTATTTGTCAAGCCCTGTAAACGAACTTGAAGTTTACCAATTATGCATGAGCAATCTCCAAGGGGTGCTTGATAAGATTTCCTCTCCCGAATTCAAAATGACTTTTTTCCAATTATCAATTAAAATGTGAATAGAAACTCTTAAACCATATTAGAAGACCCTTTACAAATTCCTTAGACGCATCAACAAACTCTAGATATACATAATTCAGTATTTCATATCCCAATGTTCTTGTTGACTAAAACAGTACCACGTTCCAGGTTAAAAGTTAAAATACAGGTAAAACTCTTAAGAACACTTCTAAACGAACGAAAAAATCCCGATCATTTATCTTAATTCTTATGACAGAGATCTAATCGAGCACTCACAGACGATGGGATGCGTTCAAAAGGTTTCCAAGTTTGACATAGAGATATATGGTAAACTTTCTACGAAAATTAGCCTGAAAATCTATTTCCAGATATCCCCTAAAATGGATCACTGTGATTAATGAGGGAGAGACAAATTCAACTTCACTAGTTTCCTCGGAAGTTCAAAGGAAGTCAACAGCTCCTGGTTTTACACGGAACAAAACACGGGTAGAATCACTCGGCTATTTGTGCGTGTGTATGTATAAGTTTGACGTTTATGTAATGAAGGTATTTACAACCTCGACAACACATGGTATCTATAAATATTTACACATATTCAGTAATTATCATCCATAACCATAAGTGAAAATCAAAGGAAATTTATGACTAAATTATCTGCGGCGCCTGTGGCAAACATTTAATACTACAGGTAAAACTTCGTAAAAGAATATGTTGTAATTAAGGCTGTATCATGATTATCCTTTGTATATACAAAATCTTTTCAATGAAAGTTAAATTTGTGATTGTATAGTAATTCAATAGTAAATCTCCAATTAGGATTCGGGCGTTAAAACTTTTATAATTTCATTACTTTGAATCCCCCTCCCCAAATTTATTCGACAATTATTAAATGCGTTTATCGAACCTATATACTATTAATGCCATTTTAGAAACTAGAATCTATCAATAATTGATAAAACTAAAATGCAAAGCAAAGTCTGAATTTTATATTTGTCTGTGCAGCTTTTAAAGGAAGATACACCCCCTTATTTGCTATATGAAAGTATGAAAACCAGGCCATCATATTTGGCTAAGGGGCATATAATCATCGAAATTGCTATTTTCAATTATTTCGTACAATTGAAATCTTCTCCATCAATTCCCCGTCGAAACAAAAATTTAACTCTTTTGATGTACAGAAATGACTTTGCAACTAAATCACCCCACAAGCAAGCCTCAAAGGACACGCCCCCTGAATAAAATCAATACGCTAGATAAATTACGTACACAGTACCTCATAGAACTGCTGATACCGCTGTTTCATAATTTTTGATAATATGCAGCTTGAGAACAGTGTCGATAAAAATCGAAAGGTGTATTAAAGTGACTGGCCACCCAGCGACGCTGGATAAATTTTGCGACCCATCATACGGGCATTAAGAATATAAGTGGTTATAAATTCTTGTCTAAACGCAAAAACAAGTACTCAGCGAAGAGTATTTAATACCTGTGACAAACAAGGGTATGTGCATCGAAGCTGCAGGTGTATCCGATACGACTTCGTGCAGGGGATTATTAAAGGAAAAGGGAACATCTATTCAAGCCTCTCTTGAACATTTAAGGTTGACAAAATATTAGGAAGCTCGAGTCGCCAAAGAAGTGTTCTCTTTTCCGTTTCGGACGTCATCGTGTTTGATACTTCTGAGAACAATCGGATTTGAATTGGACCCACGCATGAAAATATTTAATTTCGAATTTTATATTTACACCTGAACAATCACCACACGTGCATTGTTCCAAAGCGTTTTATTTTATTTCGGAGTAATTGTTATTTTTCGACAGTTTTTAAATTACGTTAAATTGTTCATTGCAATATTGATGGAGAGTTTATTCACGTAACTCTGGATAGTACACAATCATGCCTTCATTGACATAAAATAGAAGCTTTCCGAAGTGAATGCCGATTGTTCGGAAAACATCAAAAGAAGGTATAATTATTTCTCGTTACTTGGACTCTTACGTGCAGGTACCAACATTTTGTGATTGAGTTTGGTCGATGACTTCAACAATAGAGAGATAGAGAATTAAGAATGATTTCACCCTGCCAACAACAAAAATTCCAAATAATAAAAAGGAAAATCAGAAAAGCGACCAGCGAATTTATGTCGGGGTGTTTTGTGATTCTTCTTCCTGTAGGTTGTTGATGTGTAAGGTGGAAGTATACTTAGCTGACAATACGGCACTGGACCGTTCAATTGCAAATCAATTTGTCGGAGTCGTTTGTCATTAATATTTTGCGTCGAGAAAGGAATTTTTCCCTCGACTCGGGGCATTTTGTTGCATTTTTATTGCCGTTTCATTAGTGTTAATTAACTTTTATTGCCTAACTTCACGATGGCAACGGACGCTTTTCTGGAAAGTCTGAATGTCGATACCCTCTTGGAAGCGCCACCTATGAATAACGGGTGTATTCCTGATATATATAGTAAACTCGACGCTGATACAATAGAAAAGACAAGGGTTGTGAATGCCGTGTTAGAATTTCAGCTAAAGATACAGGAAAAGTTAATAACAAAGTACAAACTCCAAGCAGAAAAATTCTGCCGAAAAGAAAAGGAAAAAGTATATAAAGAATTGAGACGAATTCATAGAAAACTGCCATACATGGGAGAAAACCCGCTCCAAGATACAAGGGAAAAGGTCAGAGAATTTCGAATGGCTCAAAGTCACATTCGAACACCTTTGGGATATACCACAGTTCCGAAGGAAATCCCTGGACTTACTGAAGAAAAAGACACTCGTCCCTTTTGTCAACGCTACCATTCGCACCACCTACCGACGAAATCCAAGTGGTTTCAAGACATTCTACAGAAAAGCAAACCGCAATTTACAGAGAACGACGCTGATTCACAGACATTGTCACAAAGTCGATCCAAAGACAAATCTAGGAGTTTCCTGATATCAAGAGGCCTCAGTGCAAGTGAAAATTGTCTCGTGGCGGGTAGTACCCCTATTCTTAGAAACGATTACATCTGTCGCTTGAAAGATAACGATGATGCAATGACAATTTGATTATATTAATCAAATTAAAAAATGCTCACGTGTTGGCATTTTTATATTTGCTCTTTTCTTGATTCAAGCAACGGAAACTTTAAATGTATTGAAAGCAAACATTTTATTTTGCATGCTAAACACTGATTTAAGTATTGTATTTCATTATTATACCCAAGTGCGTTTATCTTTGAAATACCATCCGATTCCTCTAGAGAGTTGAATATACATCTCCTGCATTTTGTGTTGACTTATGATGATTTTTTTTTGACACTGACAAACTTTAAAACCTTTTGTCTTTTTCAGTGTTGTAGAAAAGACTTGCATGGCAAAACAGTCTAATTAAATTTTTTTTTATTCTGTACCCGATTTAATATTTGACTTTACTTCAATTTTAAAAAAAAATATGCTGTTAACAAAATATTGTGGAAAAGCATTAAGCAGTTTAAATAGCCATCTGTCAAAGGTTTAATTTCAATAAACCTTTTTAATGTCATTTGTATAATTAAAGATCAAAACCTGCCCAGAGAGAAACAAACAAAGTTCGACCAAGCTCTGGATCATTGCATCACAATAGGGAAAATGAATAATAAGACCTTAATGTTCCTAATACCCACAGTCTGGAGAAAAATCTCGTCAAATTAAAAGTTGTTTATTTTGAATCGTGCCTCTGGTCCTTCGAGTGTATTTTCACATCAATTACATTTTCGATTAAAACAAATTTAACAGAGACGTTTTAGAATATAATTAGTATGTGGGTAGGAAAATTGAAATAAACACGAAGAATGAATTTATATTTCAGTCCAAAATTTAACTCAAAAGGACTTTGAAAAAGTAACTAATCTAGTTGGTGTTGTCTAGAATTCAATTTTCCCCACTTTAATGTTAAACCTAAATTGAAATTTTGTTCTTCATATGACAACTCACGATGAAATTTTAACCAATGTAGAAAGAGACACAGCCAATCAATACAATTATGAAATTACTCATTTTAAAGTGAAAGTATTAGATATGATTTTAGAGAGACAGTTTTATGTACAATATTTTAAAATGACAGTGTTAACTATTTATTTTTTTTTTTTACCGTGACAGTGTTAGATATATATGTTTTCAATGAGTGGAAAAACCATCTCATCAGTCACAGATTGGCGTACTCTGAGTTGGGGTTGTTTTCGTTTATATAAGGGTTGGCCTAAACTGGGGTAACTAAAAAAGATATAACCAAGACACGTGGGTCTGCTTATAGTTTCCGCCTTCAGTGACATGCATTTAACTGATGTGCTGTCTCAGAGTTGATGTGGAACTCTTCTGAATTGTTTTACAGCAGACTCTCGGCATCCGGAGAGAAAGCATTGACGTATTTTTATTGACCTTAGACGAAGGTATTCGGAGTGACCAACCGAATTCTCCCTCGCTGAGGTAATTGGTAAACAATACAATCCTATCAAGGTGCAAGCTAACAGGGCGTCAACACAACGAGACAATGCTCATCATATAGTTACAGATAGCTTTAAAACGAGAGATTCTGAAGCTGTAAGTTATACAGGGATGACGACACTCTGTCATCACGTATTACAAAGCTGAATAGCTTATATGGCAAGATCTGTCGGTAAATCGTGCTGGCTTTCCTCTGACAAAAGTTACAGTTTTCAATGTAGTATTCATGAACACATCACTACTCATCTTATTGCTGTGAACCACCAGCTCGTCATCTGTATGAATTGATTAAGTCATTAATGTGTTTTTAAAAGTGTGTCTCAATCCATATGATCCTTTACAGAGTTTCTAAACCAATCTAATTCGTATGAATATTTATATTCCCTATCCACCAGTTTTACACGGTGTTTACGATGACGACGAATTTTCGTGATTAATGGTCTAACGAAAGTAATTATGGAAATGGGAAATTCTGGGTATCGGATTCCTCATTGAACAGGAACTCCCTCTATATGTGCATATGCCTTGCTTATTCTGCAATGCACAATGTTAAGATAGTAAATCCGACCGACGTTTGATAATGAATTTACTGCATTGAAACTCCTTTTCACGAAGTGTTTGGGTTGTTTTTCTCATTAATGGGTAGTAAAACTAGAGATAAAATGCCTCTGCTTCATCGAACCAGGCATCTTCATGGCAGCGTTCTCCGTAACAACAAAACACAGTCATTTATCATTTATATAACTAATTTGCATGAGGCTTTGGTTGGTTGTATATTGTTTAACGTCCCGCTCGAGAATATTTTCACTCACCATTGCCAATGAAGGGCTGCAAAATTTAGGCCTAAATGTATGTTCGGCACTTATGGCCTTTTGAGTAGGAAGGGATCATTATCGTGGCACACTCGGTGTTACATGGGACCTCGCACGGATTTTGCCATTTTACCCGAAGAACCGCTCCGTTTAGTCGTCTCTTACAGCGAGCAAGGGATGCTGAGGACCCCTAACCCGGATCCCCACGGAGCTATTAAGTTTTGGGGTATATATATATATATATATATATATATATATATATATATATGTGTGTGTGTGTGTGTGTGTGTGTGTGTGTGTGTGTGTGTGTGTGTGTGTGTATAGAGAGAGAGATGTGTGTGTGTGTGTGTGTGCTTTAATTGTGGATTAAATCATTATCAGTTATTTAAAGAAACCGCACATCCTAGTCATTTAAAACCGTGTGAAAGAGACATCTTGAAATTATATTACAGTCAGAAAAGCCTTGATGCTTCATCGAAATGACATTAGAATGAGATATTTGATATAAAAGTATCAGAAAAACACAAGCTCTTCATAAGGTTTCCGGTGTATAATAGCTAAATATTTGGTGGTAAATTGATTGCTAAACATAAAGGATGCTAATTCACATACTCAAACTTGGCTATAGTGAAATAGGATGCATTTAGAACTTATAGAATGGTTATTGCTTACTGTCTCAAAAATAAAATAGAAGTCAAATTTCTTTAGAAGCAATATTCTTTGCCGTACATGTAGGTTTTTCTTTACAGCACAGTTAAAGAGTTGGTTCGCTGCATATTGTTTAATATAGGTCTCAGGATTTTTTTCCATGGAGATGTCACCTCTCAGGAATTTTTCCATGGAGATGTCACCATTGTCGGTGAAGGCTAGGGCTGCAAATTTAGGCCTATGCTCGGCACGTACGGCCTGTGAGCAGGAAAGAATCTTTATCGTGCCACACCTGCTGTGACACGGGGCCTCGGTGTTTGCGGTCTCATCTGAAGGACCATCCCATGTTGTCGCTTCTTACGACAAGCAAGGGGTACTAAGGACCTGCTCTAATTCGGATCCCCATGGGAAAAATCATCTTTTACTTTTCCTGACCAAAACTAAATATTTTAGACTAATATTTATATTTTTTAAAGAAAATGATATCTCGGATAATTATTTTTACAGATAATGTGCTGCGATAGAGATTAGTGACCGAGAATGTGAATACGCTATCGTTGGGCTTGTTTACGTTTGTAAATCGGTCATTTGCAGGGTTTATTTCATGAATCATTGAATGTAAGATCTTGTCAGAGGACTGGGATTAGGATGTTATTCTGATTCGATATCATTTGTAATCTCGTGTTCTGGCATCTTTATTACAATAACCAAACAAACGCGCGGATGCTTAAACCCGTAAACGGATTACGATGATGATTTGTGTCAACAGTTTGTTTCGGCAGATTTTGCATCGTGTCACCTTCAGTCGCTTCTACTGACGTCACAGCAGATGTCATTTACATATGGTGGGTTTACATGGGTTTAGATTTCGATCCAGGGAAATAGTTTTGAATCCTTGGAAAAGTCACATGTATCTCCAACTCAATTGTGTACACTCTTTGATCTTTATATGGAACCGGATGTGACGTGCACTTGAAACAGGGAGTGTTTAATCTTAATGATCGACTACAACAATATTCACTTTGCAGCATTGATCCAAGTCTTCTCCGAAATGGTCGGTTCATTAATTCAATGCAAATTACAAAAATCGTAATATATTGACGGGAATAAGCATTTTTACACTGAACGTCACAGACTAGGTTCGAGATGGTAGACACGACCATGCACTGCAAGTACATTCGTGTACATTTTTTTTTATTTATTTTTTTTGCAAAAGCAAAATAAGGAAATAATACTACAATAAAACATGAATCATCTCCATTTTGAGTTTGCAGAGGCAACCCTCACTCGTTTATATTTTCATTTTCCTTTTTCCTTTGAAATCTTTAGTTAAATATTAATCAGCATTTATTATTAATCATGCGAAATAACTAGCACTGCTAAGCAACCATTAATGATACAAAATCCGCTACTGTAACATGTGACGATAACGAACTGTGATAGAATTCAGCTTTAATGGGTGAAGTTTAGACTGGATGAACATTGTAAATCCTGCGGCAGTAATGGACCTTCAAGATCCGTAGTTTTTATATCATTATTCCTTGCTAAAACATTTGTACTTAAGGGGTTATTTGAGACAATGGGACGCACTTTCAAAGTAGAATGTTCTCCTATGCCTATGACGTAATGTTATTTTCTAAAGATGAACATAGATGATAATACATTGAATAAAGAATCTCATGAAAGAGTGCGAATTCCTCCACTAGTAAAAAGGGGTGCATTGTGTTTATAAAAGAAAGCATTTGCCAAATGGAAAATTGATATAAAAAAAGAAAGAGGGGCATGGAAAAATGTAAGCATAAAAATAATGTTGGGCAGGCTTTATAATAAAACACTCACAGCTTTTTCATCGATGATTATTACAAAGTGAAGAATATGACTTCTATATCTATATACAAGAAACGAAACGAAATGATTTTGAGGACATAATATCAAATGAAAACAATTTCCATGCCTAATTAGGTTTCTGCTGTTAGCTTGATATAAAATGACAGAATTGCAAATTACTTCCTTTTTATGCACAGAACATCAAGTACGGATTGTAAATGGATATCTAGCAGAGAAATTTATCGACTCCGTATTGATTAATTTCCCTTAATCTCTGTTGTTTTTCACATTAAGTGAGAGAATTGAAGCAATTAGACGCAATTTGACGGCCAATTTGTTTAAGATCAAATGCTACTCCTCTACTTGAACGTGTATGTTCACTGCCGTGTCACGTGTTCCACGATTGAAGTTGAGCATGACTTTAAATAAACTCAAAACAAATTTATCTACCAGTATAATCTATACAATAAAGGGACTGACAAAGACAAACTTTCAATATATCATTCGTGGATTCTTTGTTTAAAGTCAGCATTTCTTGATGTAGATTCTACAGATTGCTTTAGAATATCGAAATTCATTGATGAAGTCTGTTTATGTAAACGTCAAACGTTATCCCTCGGGTACCAGTAAAATGCGAAATGAAACGAAACAAAATATAACGAAATCGAAACGAAATATAACGAAACACAACGAAATGAAACAGATCGTATAACCGAACTCCTTAATTATAATTAAAAAATGGTAATGTGGACGAGCATCTAAAGTCCCCGTGAAAGTTGCCATATAAAATGAAATTCGCCTCCGCTTTGATGTGGTCTCTCGCATGACTGCAACATGGTCCATCGGTTAGTATCCAAAATTGTTTGAAGAGTCCACTATCTGAGAAAGCAGTAGCACTTGCAACATCTTATTTTATCTCTTCTCTGCTGAGGTGCAAGTACTTTCAGTCATGGATGAATAATTAGATAGAGTAGGGTTCGCCAGCGCTGCACCCGACTTTGGACAAAAATGTTTCAGTATATTTTTTTCTTTCTCTTTTTATTGTTGGTTTTACAAGATACACAATCAAGATTTAGATAAACAAAAAAACAAAAAAACAAACAAACAAAAAAAAACCAAAAAAAAAAAACCACACAACCAAAAAACATTGGCACAAATGTTCATCAATATTTAGAGTTATCACTAGAATTACTGCGGATCAATAATAATAGCTAATTACATATATATCGTATCGCATCAGCATTTAGGGATAAAATACGATGTTGCACGTGTTTTTGCCTTCTACTTTCTCAGACATCGGGCTTCTTCAAATAATGTTTGATGCTAACCGATGGACAGCGTAAAAAGCATCAGTCAACCGAGGCGCCACATCAAAGGTGAAGGCGAATTTCATTTATTTTTGTCACTAAGTTAAATCGCCATTCGGAATTCTGTACAAATTGTGCATAAAAAGTATCAAGGAAATTACGACAATCAATTGTTATCCCAGTAAATATTACTCTTGAAATAGGCACCTTCTACTAGTTATTTTAATCCTATAAACTACATACAAAATTAATCGTTTTCCAACCAGTAAGGTACCGGTACTAGTCAGAACCGCCTAAAATTTTCTGACCAATGAAATCCATCGTGACATACAAAAATAAACATCCCACCGAATAGAAATTTTTGTAATCGAATACAAATGGAGTTCAGGCACAGTACAAATAGAAATAGTATGAAACACACAAATGAAAAAAATGTATAGGATACAAATAGAAAATATACAAATGAGAAACCTATAGAGAGATTACAGATAGAAAATTATATACAAATAAAATATGTATACCTAACTCTGCCATATTTGTTATATGTCATAGTTTTTACTATGCACTTATTTTCAGAGGAATAACTCTGTTACGGTTATGCTGTAAAGACATAAACTATGTCTTCAAGTTTTGGCATTCAGAATCTAAACTTATTTTATCTACTGTAAATAGGTTAAAACTATGGCATGCCAAACGTTACCGATAATAAATACAGATAAAAAAAAAATACACGATACAAAAGGAATATATGGAATACAAATGGAAAATTATACATTACAACAGAAAAAATACAAAGCAAATGGAGATCAATTAATGCAACGTTTGGCATGCCATATGGTGTGGAAGAAATAAAGAAATTTGATGTGGATGAAAAGGAGGATATTTACAACGTTTTGAAATTGAACATTTTACAAATTTTACTTTCTTTGGTAAAAAAAAAATGCAGTTTTACTTGAAATCAGTCTGACCCCAAAAAAAAAAATCAAAATCCAAGCTGGACTCGAACCTGCGATCTACAGTGTAGCAGTTGACGAGATAACCAATTGAGCTACTCTGTTAGTCAATAAGATTACCAATGAATAGACCAATATTGCCGATATTCATATTTTCATTGATGGTTAAAAAGGAAGTCAGCCATTATGACAACGCAGAGAACATCCTTAAATCTTTGGAAATCGCAGTTTTCCGACGAAGAATGCGGGGGAATGATTTCTCCTCACTGTTCATAGTTCTGCCTTTCACCCTAGGTTCACTAACAAATTCTTTATCACATTTATAATATCAGACGCATTACATTAAGTCTAAGCAGTATTATATCAGACTTGTCCTGCCTAGCACAATAAACCTAGACATTATATCAGTAATTAAATCAGACCTATTATGTTAGACCTATAAGAGTTATGTTTCATACCAGCAAATCTGGTTTATATTCTCTACATGCTGTCTTGGTTTTTAATAATACCCACAGGATAGTACTGGAAACAGATCTAGAATTCTCAGAGATTATAAGCTAACACACTCAATTAGATAACCTAACTTAAGCTTGCTTGCCGTGCCGCTTTTCTTTCTAGGGCTGACAGGGACCAACAGTCTCCATAATCAACTTGTTGACGAACAGATTGAACAGACCTCCGTGAAATTAACAGATATACACTGGTTTGCTGATCATATATCTGTAAAGGTTGTTTCCCGTGGAACGCGCAAAGAGACTAGAATATCGATTCTCGGTCTTAAGACTTCATACAGGTGTAGATGTAATGATAATCCACTCTAAATTGACTTAATGTCATGAAGAGTGTATTTAATTTCGATTGTCCTAAAACATGACGCCAAAATGTACGACAAATTCTGAAGTTTTGAAGTTCTGACGTAACGTGGCACATTGCAATTGAATAAGATTTATATTATGCATCCTCCCAATTAATGATAGAAAAATAAGTCATTTTCTCTAATGTACTCGGTCTTTTTGAAACTAGCATTTTTAGTGAAAGAAGATGACAGACGACGAAATTCTGACGTCAGCTTGTATTAAACAGCCATCCACTATCAGGATATTACCATACAATCATTAGAATTTGAATAATCTGGGATTTCAGTATTTACAGAGTTCAAACCAGGCCTTTATCATGATATAAAATGCGCCTCTTTTAATTGAAAAATAAACATCAATTGACGCAACGAGTGATTTCCAAATAGACACACTACCATAGTTTGGCTTGATTATTTTTTTTAATTTCTTCTATCTTTTAAGGAATGTCATTTTGAAAGCATTTCATGGACTGCTTTCCGCGTGGCGAAAACAAGAATGTCCATAAATGGAACAAACTGATATATATTGTGAACCACCCCCTCTGAATCCGCAACTGCATAGTAAACTTATCCTGCTTAGACCAAGACCTACCTCACGTGTACAATAATAAAATCAGGATATCATGAAGACAATAAACACTACTTTGTGATTCTCCTCAAATATTTAGACATAGTTACTAATAGTCGAATGTTCCGTTGCTGATTGTCGTTGCATCCTTTCTTTGCATTGCCGTAATGCGGTGATATTTCTGGTGGACTGATCCCCGTGGTCGTATGCCCGTAGTGTGCTATAGTACTTCTAATAAGCTGTTCCCCGAGGTCTGGTGTCAACAGTGATACGTCTGTAGCCGACAGTTCTCTACGGTCGATACCTCTGTAGCCGACAGTTCTCTACGGTCGATATCTCTGTAGCCGACAGTTCTCTATGGTCGATATCTCTGTAGCCGACAGTTCTCTATGGTCGATATCTCTGTAGCCGACAGTTCTCTACGGTCGATACCTCTGTAGCCGACAGTTCTCTATGGTCGATATCTCTGTAGCCGACAGTTCTCTATGGTCGATACCTCTGTAGCCGACAGTTCTCTATGGTCGATATCTCTGTAGCCGACAGTTCTCTATGGTCGATATCTCTGTAGCCGACAGTTCTCTACGGTCGATACCTCTGCAGCCGACAGTTCTCTATGGTCGATATCTCTGTAGCCGACAGTTCTCTATGGTCGATATCTCTGTAACCGACTGTTCTCTATGGTCGAATGGCAGGAGTGATACCTCTGTGACCGACTGATCTCCGTGGTCGTATGCTCCCAGTGCACTATTGTACTTCTAATCGGCAGTTCCCCGTGGCCTGGTCAACAGTGATACCTCTGTGGCCGACTGTCCCCGTGGTCGTATGACAATCCTGCGGGTTGTGGTATTTAATCAGGGTCCATATGAGTGCCAAAATTCTCGAGCAGGAAGTTAAACAATACATACGAGTACATACGGATACAATGTACCTCTGCCATGTACAAATATTATACATTACTCTAACCTATCAAGTGGAAAATAGAACACAATTGGACATGAAAAACATTTACATTTTATCTAAAGAGAGTTAGTTATATTGTGTGGTAGACTGATTATCAAAAACACTGAAGTGTATTAAATATCGAAAACAATTAAGTGTAAAAAAAAAAAAAAAACCAAAACAAAAAACAAAAACAAAAACAAAAAAAAAACCCCCCCAAAAAAACAAAAACAAAAAAAAAAACCAACAACGAAGTATGTCAGATTATTAGAGGCAATGAAGTAGGTCAAATTATTAAATTATTAAAAACACTGTCGTATGCCAGGTCATTCTATTATCGAACAGTGGGAGCAGAGAATTACACGTCTATTGTCGATTCGTTACACCGTTTAATACTGCATACACATTTGCCAACTTGCCAACCGTTTTTTCACGTAAAAGAAGACGGGCTTAACCCAGAAATCACACAATATCACCATAATTCATGGAGGTTCTTAACGGTGGATAAATAATTTTCTGTTATGATTCACAAAACTTGAAAACATTATTTATTATGTCTCTACGTCATAGCCGCAACGGTATTATTCACTAAACATCGTAAGAGAATAAGACAAACACAGTTTACTTGTTTTCTATCTATATGAAAAGGCCAAGATAACAAACAGTTTTTAATCTCGTAATTCCTATAGAAAATACAAATCAAAGAGATAGGCAAACACAAACCTCAGGACATATAAGAGGTGGGATCAGGTGCCTAGGAGGAGTAAGTATCCCCTGTCGACCGGTCACAACTGCTGAATCAGTGTGCCAAGAACGCCCTAACCATTGGTATCTAGATATGATAGGTAGCATTCCTACACGTTAGTTGAATGTGTACCCAAAAATTCCATCTTTGAATTATCCAGTATTTTCGTCACCAAAGACCTTGCCCAATACGTTAACCTGTGATAAGGAAAACATACCCCCCCCTCCCCCCGTCAAACCGTTCCATCCCCTCTAGAGTGTGCCAGCCTATACTTTCGGTTCTGATCGATGTGAGAACCCCTTGTCGTCTGACTCCAACATGACTCTTCCCAGGGCAGTGATGCTAACCAACCTATATAGCATATTAATTAACAAAAAAAAAACAAAAAAAAAACAAAAACAAAAAAAAACAAAAACAAAAAAAAAAAAAAAAAAAAGAGAGAAAGACGATAAACGTGAACAGGAATCAGACCTCCACCTCAACCCATCACCAAATTGCCTGGAATCCTCGGTAAGAATTTTTCTCACAGTGGAGAGAGAGAGATTTTCATCGAGAACTCTTGCTTTACAGACTGAGCCTTTCCTATATTGCTGTAGAGATACTCCCTTTCCATTACTTAAAAGTTCTTCATAACATAATATCCAAAGGATGTGGCATTAACGCCATCAATCCCCTACTAAACAGGTTGAAGCCTTGCACTGACCTTTTGTGATCTATATTGATAAAATGTTCCATGCATTTAATTAATTACATAGAAGTAATAGTAAATGCATGAAAAATTGTATCATACCAACGTACTATATAGAAGATTTCTACCACGCACACGTTATATAGGGTTAATTATCCTATTGAAAAATATATTATTAAATATATTAGGATGCACTTCGATTGTTCTCAAAATCTTTTGACTTTGTCGTGTCCGAAGTTAAATGTCGCACTGTTAAGTATTGGACACCACTTAAGCACATATTTAGGAAAACGCACGCACACACTTTACATGTTAGTCTTCGTCCATGAAAGCTTTGTATATTTTGTGAATGCGGCATTATCAGAAACATTGAAACCAGCAAGATTATTACAAAACTCAAAGATATACCGTAGACATTATTCTGTGATATGCAAGGGTTGTTCGATATGTAATGTGTATTGTAAGATATCTTAAAAACCATTCGACTCAAATAGTGAAACGAATATTACATCCCTTCATAGTATTCTCCACGGTTTGAAATACATAACTTCAATCTCTGAATCCATTTCTAAAATGCATCACGGTAGACCTCTGAGGCACTGAATGGTGGATGAGCCAAGGGCTTGTCAGGACTTGTAACGACCACCAGATAAGAACTTTTTAAGTTTTGGAAAAAGGAAAATGTCAAATGGGACTATATCTGGAGATTATGGTGGGTGTGGCAAGACGGTAACCTTCTCCGGGTTCAAAATTTGCTTCACAAGCTCAGATTTATGTGATGGAGCGTTATCATGAATTAGACGAACATGCCTAAATCCTGACACATGGCGTCGTTTATGATAATATTAAGCTTTTTGGTATAACATCTCGGTAATACCGACCTGTAACACTTTTGTTCTTCGGCACCGGAATTTGTACGGCTATACCATCAGATGAGAAGAATATGAAATAAAGAGCCTTCTTTGTGCTTATGGTTCTTTTGGCAACTACAGGCCTTCTACCGTGTTGTGTTAGCCATATTTTTTCCAATTTTTCTTACTGGTTAGAAATAGTGATCCCATGTTTCGTCACCAGTAGTAATGTTTGCAGACTGTCTTTGATTGAGTTTGGTAACCATTTTGAACAGGTGCTTAGCAATTTGTACTCGTGCCCGTTTTTGGTCATCTGTCAATATATGCGGTATCCATCTGACAGAAATCTTTCAAAACACGCTTCAAAATACGCTTCAAAATGAAATGCACCGGTGATAGGATGTGTCAATAGCTTGGCAATATAACGTGTCGTGTACCTGCCATCACTTTCAATTATTTCCCTGACTTTTGAGACATTTGCCTTGCCTGTTACAGTCACAGGTCGGCCAGAGTTTGCTGAATCTTTGACGGACTCTGTGATAGTCAGAAATTTCTTCCTACGAACTGTCTCATAAGATACCTTAACAGACCCGTAAACCTCCCACATTTCAGTAAAACTATGCATTACCGAATGATCGAATGACTGAGTTTTGTGCGAACTTTTATATAAGCTCTAATTTCTTCAATATTCTCTACCCGTTTCCCAACAATTTTTACAACAGTAGTCAACGACTGGCTACATTGAAATGATTATAAGTTTAAAACTATGTGCAGCCCAAGGCTCGTGTTTATACCGTGGAAAGGTATTAAATAGAGTATTCCAGAGTATCATCATCCACGAAATCGTGCAAAGCGTTATCGCCCTGTGGTACAACACGCATTGCATGTCGAACAGTCCTCGTACTTTCTCACGTTATAATAACTGACTACGAGGCGATTGAGACATGTGCACAGCTCACGTGCACTGTATTGGTTTGCTAATACAAAAATAAAGTCGATAACTGTTCATTCAATCATATAATGATAAAAAATTGATTTATGTTGCAAAAGAATTTATAAATGGCTGAAGAATATTTAAAATAAATCAATCGTCAGCATTTCGAGATCAATACACATATAAACAAAAAATGACGATGCACAAACAAGTTAACCCTCTTCAATTTTTTTAAATTGCTTTTTAAAAATTTTTGTTTGCTTGCTTGTTTTTTTTTGTTCCTTGTTTATTATTATTATCATTATTTGCTTACTTGTTTCTTTTGACTGTTGATTGATTGATTGATTATTTATTGCTTTCCTCCACATGCAACAATTTTTCAGTTATCTGGTGGCGTCCAGTTTTTGTTGGTGGAGGAGAGAACCCAGATACAAATGTACCTGGGAAGAGACCACCGACCTTCCGAAAGTAAACTGGTAAACTTGCTCACATAACGCCGCGGCCGAGATTCGAACACGCGCCGACAGAGGTGAGAGACTTTGTGATTTTGAGCCCGATGCTCTAACCACTCGGCTACGGAGGCCTTTTGACTGTATTCAATGTATTTGATGTAATCCGTCAGTATCAAACTACAAACATTGTATTTTTGTTGTTGTTTTTTTTTTTTTTTGTATTTTCAAAATAGTTTACCATCCAACATTCTTCGTCTATAAACCTGCTATGACGTCATGAAATAGCTGTATTTTTCTGGGCCTTAGTAGAATAGACAAAAAGTTCTTGTTTTCTTGGATGACGCAGGATAACCTTCTCTGTCTAGAAAAAAAAATTCTTGACCGTGTAGGTTATCTTGCAACATCCACTAAAACGCGAACTTTATGTATTAAATACATTGTAGACGGACTAGAGATCCGGTAATGCCAACAGTACATGTACACTTCATATTGTATATTCATTTGCCAACTCTGGACAGTCTCTTCCCATGAAAGTAGACTGACTTAACCCAGAAACCACATAATACTAACATAATCCACAAAAGGATCTTAGTTAACCTGATGCATAATGGATAATAGATTTAACCTATTCTACAGTGGATCAAATATCAGAAAACCAAATTAAATCCACCATTGCTTCGTGTGTCTCTCCAAAGGTCAAAAGGGAATATCATTGTGATAAGAATATATATACTGCAAAAAAAAAAATGTTAGAACCAAATATTTAGATTTTTAAATAAGTTTATAATTTTATATCTAATTTAGCTCTATAATACCATCTAATAAAAGTGTATATATTGATTTCTAATTTAAGGTTTGTAATTTATTTCTAATTAAGGTTATAATTAGGATTTAGGTATATAATTTGATTTACAATTAATTAAGGTTTTATAATTTGATTTATAAGTAAAGCAAGGAAGCAAGTAGTAATCGGGACGTCTTTTCCAATCTCTACATTGACGAACTCTTCTGGCTATCTTCAACAGCCTTATGCTAAGTAACAATAACTTGTTTGACAAGAGCTTCGCATTGTTCGCAATGGCTCTCTGCTCGGCCTTAACAATCTGGCATGGCTCATCTCAACCATTCTTTATCTAAAATCCAAAATGTTTGTCTTGTAATAAAGAATGCAAATACACCAATTAATTAATTAACAATGGAGAAAAGAGATATTGGTCAACTCGATGGGACTAAAATAAACACTAACCGAGTATTCGAGATATCGAAGGTAAAATACATGAATAGTAAGTGGTTTGGCCTACCACATCACTTTGATATATCTATGGTATTCGAGGTATCGGTGTTCAAGATACCGAAGTTCAACTGTAGACGTTTTCTCAGACGCTGGAAGAGGGAAATAATGCTTGAAACATTTTTTAACTTTAAGTCAACATAAGACGTGTCAGATATGGTTCTATATGTTGAGTTTATTAAAAGTAAAATGTTAATTGTTTTCTTACAATTTTGCTTCATTAAACATTCATGTCTTGAGTGTATAAAAAAAAACCCATTTGCACATCTTCTTTGATGTCTTTAAAACTATTTCTAGTATTAATTGTATCTACAACCTTTCAAATGCCGTCTGAAGTGCTTCA
This sequence comes from Ostrea denselamellosa, assembly GCA_024699665.1. Classification (NCBI taxonomy): domain Eukaryota; kingdom Metazoa; phylum Mollusca; class Bivalvia; order Ostreida; family Ostreidae; genus Ostrea; species Ostrea denselamellosa. Next base: position 6,365,666 of record JAMZEH010000069.1, read on the forward strand.
TACCAATTGTTACTCGTATTAACACACCGATATTGACTACGGATTACTCCGTTTACATGATCAAGATATACAGTGGGTGTGACCGGTCGACAGGGGATGCTTACTCCTCCTAGACACCTGATCCGACCTCTGATATGTCCAGGGATCCGCGTTTGTCCAACTCTTAATTATGTATTCCTTCTAGGGGTGATGAGATTGCAACACTTTACACGACCATACCTCACGATAAATTAAAGAGTAGACTTTTTGACATTATAGACACTTGCTTGGTGAACAAAAATGGTAAAAGGAAATATTCATATTTAGTGACTGGTCATCCCAAAAATTATTTTTTTAAGTACTCTGAAGTTGATATTAAAAAGATGCTAGAGTTCCTCATTGACAATATTTTCGTGCTTTGGTGATCAGGTCTTCCAACAGTCTCTTGGAATTCCCATGGGGACGAATTGTGCTCCTTTGTTAGCTGACCTAATTTTATATTTTTATGAAGCAAACTTCATTCAAACGTTTCTACATGTTGTGGCCTTCAATTCGACATTTAGATATATCGACGACGTTTTGTCTATTAACAATGATCATTTTCATTCATATGTCGATTCGATATATCCCAGTGAACTTAAAATTAAAGACATCACAGAGTCTTCCACTTCTGCTTCGAACTTAGATATTTTACTGAAAACAGATACCGGCGGCAAACTAACAACTCAACTTTATGACAAACGGGATAATTCAATTTCTCCATCCTCAACTTCCCTTATTTATGTGGCAATATTCCATCATCACCTGCAGATGGTGTTTATATCTCCCAACTGATTCGATACGAAAGGGCTTGTTCTGCATATGATCACTTTTTAAATCGAAGCGAGCTACTGATAAAGAAGTTGATGTTACAGGGGTTTGTACAATCTCGTCTAAAGTCAGCATTTCGCAAATTTTATGGTCGTTATAACGATCTAGTTTGCCAGTACAACTTACCATTAAGTCAATCGCTGTCCGATATGTTTCATACCAATTCTTAGGCCGCTCTTGACACACTGATTCTGACTACGGATTGCTCCGTTTACCTGATCGGAATGTATGGCTCACGGTGGGTGTGACCGGTTGACAGGGATGCTTACTCCTCCTAGGCACCTGATCCTACCTCTGGAATGACTGAGGGTTCGTGTTTGCCCATCTCTCAGATTTGTATATCTATAGCAATTACGAGATTGAATACTGTTAGTTATTTCGGCCTTTGCATTAATCAGTGGTTGTTATCTACACATTTTCATCTTAACATAATGATAAACATTAGAACATTTAGAAAAACAAAGGTTACTCTCCAAGAAGAACATTGTTTTGATGATTAAATACCTCACCATTAAAGTTATGCTAATTGACAGATTCTTTCTTCACGAAATGAAGACAGATCTTTTCTTGATAATACACGATATGGACGTGTTGCAAAGTGTTTGAAACAGGACTAAAACGTATAGAAGCTATCCAACCAATTGCTAAATGTAAGGACACAGTCGAGATTTAGATTTAAATAGGGAAACATTTGTCAAAATCAGTTTGTCATATTGCACTTGATCCCACATCTGATATGTCCAGGGGTTCATGTTTACCCGTCTCATTATTTTGTATTTTTGTAGAACTTTTGAGATTGATCACTGTTTATCATCACATGTTCATTGTATATGAGAAGAAAAAATCTCTTGCTGTGGCTTCAAATCTGTATTATTAACAATATTCACTTTCATTCATATTTTGATTCAAGATATCACAGTGTATCATTGAACATAAAAATTACGGCAAATACCGGCGATTTTTATTATGGGTAAGTATCACAATATAGCTAACATTCTATGGTAAGCCTTAACGGGAAACTGACAACTCAGATTTATGACAAACGATGGGAATTTATCGTCTCCATTAAAAACTTTTGAATTTTATGTAACAATTTCCATTATCACCTGCATTATGGTGTTTGTGCCTCTCAGCTGATTCAATACGTGAAAGCATGTTCTGCGCATTATCAATTTGTAAACCGAGACAATCTTCTACAAATACGTTGACATTGCAGGACTTTTAACAGCGCGACAGCATGTTCTGCGTAAGATCAATTTTCAAAGTGAGGCAGAGTACTGACAAACACACTGATGTGTCTGGGTGTTGTCTCGTTTAAAGTTAACATTTCACATATTCTATGGTCATAATAATAATCTAATTTGCAAACTACAACCTAGCATTACGTCGAATGTTGTCTGGGGTGTTTCATAAAAAGCAATAGGAACATTGTCACACAAGATGATAATGAGTCATTCATCACAGATTACTTTTGTCGCTGGAATTAAACGAAGTTTAGTGGTATGAACTGATGTGTGATTTTAAACAGTTACAACACCAATGCTATGTTAAAAGTAAACGCTGAGCGTTCGTTTTTTTTTTTGGGGGGGGGGGTGTTGTTGTTGGAAAATCAAATTGAACACTATTGATTAGTTTTTTATATATAGCGCTTTTCCAGCATATGCTGCTCAAAGCGCTTCACAATACATCACACTATCAAATATTTTAACAACTTGTATTGCTGTTGGTTGTGAAACGTTTTGAAAACAGGGCATGGATTATAGATGTCAATGTAATTACAGATATAAATGTATGACAAATCAATTTGACATCAATTAACATAGCTCATGAATTACCTGAAACTCGTATGTCACGTAACAGTATTTATATTTCCTGTTCCGTTCAAATTCTAGAAAGAGGAACGTTTAAATACATTTTTGCTTTCAAGTTTTAATGATATTCTGAGTTCGATGATAGGGGCGCCACAAACTTGGTATCAAAACCAGCAATATATTCTAAAGATCAAAATTTGTATAGATACGTTATTCATGTATGTATTAGGCAGGCAAATCATTTTCAGTTTTCTAATGTTAAACGCCAGTGATTTTGATTCACAAGAAATTTTAAATCTCTCCAGTTTCTTTACTTGATATCTTAAGGAGCCACACTGACACATTTGTTATATCATTCAGGTCAATGACGTGGGCGGTACGGATATTAAAAACAAACAAAATAATTGCAGATAATATTCAGACAATGCCTAATTTGTAGAGGGGAGGCCTCTATATGGAGAAGTCTCACTATTATTCTATAGTAAGCCTTTCCAATGTAAATATGGTTCAAAGTGCAGCTGTCTCACTAAAGAGCCAAACTTCGCCAAGAAGAAGTGTCATTTCAAAGTCTGGCTTCCGGGGATGAGCAGACGTAATCTATAACCAGTCTTCCGGGGAAAAGGCTCACTCTAGAGCCAGACTCTCGGGCAGAGTTTACTCTAAGCCAGACTTTGCGAGGGAAAGAGTCGTTCTAGAGCCCGAGTATTTAAAACAAACTACACGTAAGTAACACTGATAACATGAAACCGTGACACTTTATAAAGCATCACTGTGATAACATGAAACCGTGACACTTTATAAAACATCACTGTGATAACATGAAACCGTGACACTTTATAAAACATCACTGTGATAACATGAAACCGTGACACTTTATAAACCATCACTGTGATAACATGAAACTGTGACACTTTATAAAACATCACTGTAATAACGTGAAACCTTGACACTTTATAAAGCATCACTGTGATAACATGCAACCGTAGTATTTTCTATCATTTGAAATTGTACTTTAAAACTAAACGACTTAGTTACACTTAAGACACACGATTGTGACGCATTTCGCGATTTAAACGATTTGATTCCGATAAATCATAAAGTGTATTCATGGACTGACCTGAATAACGTTTTGCTTAAATATTATTTCTACTCCTTTTAGGATCTTTAGAATATAAAAGAATAAATGCCAGTTCATCGTACAAAAGAGATTAAGGCACGTGGTTTTGAAATGGGCATGAATATTTTATCAATCATGTTATAAAAATAAAATTTTAGCCACTTCATCCTCGAGTTAATTTTTATATTGTACTTCACCATATTAACTTAAGATAACAGTCTGTCGCGCGAGCTTTCATGGTCAGAAAGAATTTTTACGATGCAGGGGGTCAATGTTTATTTTACAATTCACCAAGGAAGTGAAAGAAGGGATGGACCTACATTCTTTTTGGTTAACTCACCAGTAGAAATCTTAATTACATTGTGATAATGTTTTCTTTTCATTTTTTATGAAGATTATGTCTTGATATGAAAATACCGTAATTCGAAAAATCTTTCAAATTTGGTTGAGAATAAAACACAAATCATATCTCTCAAACTGTAAGTGATTAAATATAGAAACTGTTTAATTGTTCGAATAATTCCATGGCTAAATTAAATGGATGTATTAGATGAGATGTATTTTATTTTATTTTTTTATTTTTTATTTTTTTTTTTTTTTGAACTAAATGTGAAAATTGACTTTCGAAGAGCAGATAGTCCACTCGCGTTGAAGGGATTTCAATTCAATGAACAGCCATGATTTACACATTGAAATAATAATAATGATAATAATAATAATAAAATAAAAGTAACAACAAATAAATTTACACGATAAAGCAATTCTTTAAGGAGGGACATTATATGACAATATACGTAATTACACATACACACACACGCGCTTCTGTGTGTTTATTTCAAATAAAAACATTATGGTGAGACCAATGAATTTACTACTAAGACGAATTGTTTGCCTCTGTCATATGCTTAATTTAGTGCAAATATGCCGTAAATAAGAATCGTTCAGAGATTGATTGATTGTATATTGTTTAACGTCCCTCTCGAGTATCTTTCACTCTTATGGAGACGTCACCATTGCCGGTGAAGGGCTGCAAAATTTAGGCCTATTCTTGGCGCTTACAGCCTTTGAGCAGGGAGGGATCTTTATCGTGCCACACCTGCCGTGACACGGTGCTTCGGTTTTTACGGTCTCATCCGAAGGACCGCCCCATTTGGTCTCCTCTTACGACAAGCAAGGAGGATTGAGAACCTATTCTAACCCAGATCCCCACGAGGTTCGTTCAGAGATATATGAGCTAATAGAGCTAATAATTGTAAAAGAATTACGATTAGATAAATAGATAGATAGATAGATAGATAGATAGACAGTTGGATAAATAGACAGATCTTGATTCCAACAACACCCGATACCTAAAAGTAGATACAATGTGCAGGTCAAATAAAGCAATAAAAGAGAGGTCACAAATATTAATCAATCCCGGGTGTTACCAGTCAACGGGGGATACTTACTCCTCGTGGGCACCTGATTCCATCTCTGGTATGTCCAGGGGTCCGTGTTTGCCCATATTCTTTATAGGATTTGCAGTCAAATTGCTGAATAATACCACCGTGTATTCAAATGCGGTTTTTTATTGAATATAATTGATAGTGGGCTTATACGAGGGTTGATTGATATGTTGTGAGTCTGGTTAGCATCGATGCACTTTATCAGCCCTGCTATTCCCTGACTATTTAAGGCCTGTACCCGAAGACTGGTGTCATTTGGTCAGTTTATATAAAGGAGGTAACACTATGAAGTAAACAAGGCAAGTGACATTTTGCAAAATGGACAAAATCGGTGAAAGAGCAGTGATCCAATATTTGCATAAGAAAGGTTTAGCACCTAAGGATATCCATACTGATATGGTAGGAACACTAGGGAACGTTGTACCTTCATATGCTACAGTAAAAAGGTGGCTGACGTAATTTAAACGGGGCAGGCAGAGCCTTGAAGATGACCCCGTCCTGGAAGGTCCATCACTGTTGCACCCCCAGAAATGGTCGATAAAGTCCATGATATTGTATGACTGACAGGTGAGTTATAGAATGATACATAAAAGAAACCAGTACAGTTGGCATATCACAGGAAAGAGTACATTCCATTCTGACAGAGGATCTTGCAGTCAGAAATATTTCAGCCCGTTGGTACCAGGACTTCTGACAGATGGTCAGAGCACACCAAACGCACTTTGTCGCGTGCTAATCTAAACCTTTAATAGGTAGATCCTGCTAACTTTCTTCTGAGATCTGTTACTATGAATGAAACGTTGGTCCATCATTTCACCCCAGAGGCCAAACAACAGTCAAAACTAAGGAAGCACACTGGTTCACTCCCGCCAGTGAAATCAAAGACTGTTCCATCAACTGGAAAGGTCATGACCTCGGTTTCCTGTGATGCTGATGGTATTCTGATGCAGATTATCACCATAATGAACAACAAATCAATGGCACATCACTTCTGAGGCAGTTACGGGAAAGTATTAAACTCAAGTGCCGCGGAAAACTCAGTAAAGTTGTGTAATTCTACCAGGACAATGCCTCTATGCAAGTCAGGCATTGCCATGACTGCCATTAACGATTGCAGGTTTAAATTGATTGAGCATCCACCTCATTCGCCTGATCCCGTTCCATCAGACTTTTATCTATTTCCAACACTGAAATAGCCATTTCCGGTATCCCCTTTCTGTCAGATGATGGCGTCATACATGCAGTGGAGGACTTTCTGAACGATCAAGAAAAGGACTTCTTTAAAAGTGGCAATGGGGCCCTTATAAATCGCTGGTAAAAGTGTAAAGATACTGAAGGGGATTATATTGAAGAATAATGTAATATGTCCGCCAAAATTCAACCCTTACATATAAGGCTCACAACATTTCAATCGGCCTTCGTATCGATCACCTCTGTGGTTTTATGTTGTTTTACGTCCCATTCGTTAAACTGAATAATTCATCAGTTATACTGTACTGTATATTGTTAACAAAATTGTTCAATCTTTTAGAAACCATTGAAGTTATACTAAAGTTATTAGAGGACTCTTTGTGTCCATGTGCTACATATGTACCGGCGCTTTCAGGAGGGGGTGAGCAGTAAACGGAATAGCACCGACGCGAAGGAAAGGAGCTGCAAGATAAAAGATATGGATGTCGAGGGGGTTGTAAGAGAAAAGATACGGATGTGGAGAGGGTGAGAGGTAAGAGAAGAGATACGGATGCGGAGGGGGTGAGCTGTAAGAGAAAAGATATGGATGCGGAGGAGTGGGTTGTAAGAGAAAAGATACAGACGCGGAGGGGGTGGTTTGTAAGAGAAAAAATACGGATGCGGAGGGGTCGAGTTATAAGAGAAAAAATAGGGATGCGGAGGGGGTGAGTTGTGAGAGAATTTACGCTGAAGTGGAGGGACAAGCTCTGAAGAAGAATGAATTTAATTTTCAGTAAGATCGTTGTGCGAGGATGTTTGATAAAAACATGGACTTCGGAATCGTGGTATGAGGCGTGTAAATGAAAAATGTGTGGCAAGATTACTTAAGGACGAGATGAACACAAAGACGCTATTTTGATTAATGAAATCAAGAGCAAACAAGTGTCGTTGTCTCCATTGATAACGTAACTGTCACAATGCCACCGACCTAACGGAAGATCTATCGATATAAAAATATATTAATTTCTGTTCTTTTTACTGATAAATATTTTATATGGAACCAGTGACATCGCTTGAAATTTTAGCTCGTTTACACCGTTGTCCTCTGAAAGACACAGCGTGTACATTTTATCTACTTAATTTTCATGTTTGAAATATCCGTTAAGGTTGCTAATCCAAGATTATCGGCGTCGGTTGGCGTTTAATGATTTGCTAATTCTTACAAATTGTTTCATGTAATGCGTAAAATAAAAAACAAACGTGTATCTTGATCTCACGTGGTAACAATAGGCGCAATTCTCAACTCCTTTTTGGCAAAAATCGTCCTTAATCACTTGAAAGGAGATTATTTTTGCTTCAAGAATTTAGTAATATTTCTGAAAGGTCTCTAAGAGTGTGTGATTTCAAAAAACAAGCAGGTGCGACTTCTATTCTTCAAAGGAAATTATTGTGCAATGCAGAGGGGTCTTAATTTTGGGGACATGCGACATTCAAAAATGCTTCTTTTCCATATTTACTATGTAACAAAGAAAATATTCCTGAGATTCTAAATTGAATTGAAAAGATGGAATGTTTTAATTCCAACCTAAAACATGTTTACATTAAATTGCAGTATGTACACGGTGTTTAATCAAGAACCCAGGACAAAAAATTATTCAAGTTTGAAAAAGTTGAGATTTTATTGACTTTCAATTAATATACCTTTTCTCCGGGCGATGCTAAATTCTAATACACCTCATTCAACTCTTTGACCCCTTTCAATAATTCTTCGCAAACAACTACACTGTTTTATTTATGAACTGACCACACGTGTTTTACTATGAATGAGGCACGAGATTCAAATAAAAAAGTTCATGCAAACAATTAATTTTTTAAAAAACAACTTACAAGATTTATTTGATAAGTACTTTGGCGTCAGTACCTCGATGCGCACGAGGTACTCTAAATAGTATTTCACACTTATCAAGACTCCTTCGATTTATCAACCATGATGGTGACAAATGCCCTTCAAAGACCATTATCATGTCTGAGATCGAATCATTTATTTCGTTTGCCAATAAATTAAAAGAATTATTGAATCATTCATCATTGCGATACATTCAAATTAAAGGTTTTTATACGTGGTTTGATCTAGTACTGAAATAAAATACCTGTTATGAGTCTAGAACTGGTCTTAAGCTTCAGTGCTGTAGTGTCTATAAAATTGGAAGAAGTAATAAAATTTACTTATATTTGTTTTACCTTTATCAATATCGGTATACCGGAACCTTTGTAGAAATAGATTTATTACGAAATAGGTTTCAAAATAAACTACATTATATAATTCTGTTTAATTAAAACAATAAAGTCGCTCACATTGATAGATACACTATTACATGATTATTACTGAACACAAAATAATAATGAAGATATAATGGCATTGGTACAATGGACTTGTACAAGGTAAAGATATAATATAATCAAGCACTAATAGGCCGCACTTCCGGATAATGGTCGGCATGGTACCGGACTCGTTTGACTTCCTTTTTCTCGACTGCCACACCATCAGAAATCGACATGTATCCAAAATAATGGTCCGAATTTCCTATCACCTTAAAAGAACTGGTTTTCCTCAGTATTCCCTTTTTGGGTTTGACGTCTGAAGATTCTTTGTCGACCTTTTTCTCCTTAAGTTTATCACTCTTAGTTTTGTCCACTTTATTCTCGGAATTTGGAACAGACTTACTAGCGTTACTCTTCGATTCAGTTGTGTTTAATTGCTTGGTCGTTTTCGTTGCATTTGTCTTGTTGCTTGAGGTGGCTGAGTTGTCTGTTTGTTGCTTTTGTTTGGTTGTTACTGCGCGATGAGCGAGGTAGTCTTCCTGAACTTTTGCTATCTCCTTCTCTATCGACTGTCCCTTAATTACTTTATCTTTATTCGACACAGAGAGTTTTGAGCCCTCTCCCGTTTTCCCCTTTTCTTTTGTTGCCTGTGATATTCGAGCAGGATCAATTTCAGTTTCGTCGGGTACCTTGGGACTTCTTGTATGAGATTTAACTTTGGTTTCAGGTTTATTCAGTTTCTTTTTCTGGTTATATTGCACTTTAGATTCATTAACAGATTCTTGCACACGGTGATGCTCCTGATTTTGAGCAGTGTTTCGTGGAATCTTTTGAGTATGTCTAACACTACTCACTTCCTCCGGAATGAAATGCTCTCTCGGCGTTTCCACATGAATCTCGTTATCTCGAGCCGTATTTTGTTCAGGCAATGCTTTTTTGGCTTTTTTATGTCCATTTTTGTTGGTATTGTGTGGCTTTGGTTTGTCCTTTATTTTTTGGTCTGACTTCAAAGTGACCTGAATTATACCACGTGCATCCCTAGCCGCTTTTAGCGCCCCCTTCGCCCTTTGCATTTCTTGTAGTTCGTCGTGCACTACATCAGGAGTACTTCTTTCAGGTATTTCGCTAAACTTTTCAGTCATCTTCCTCGGGGCATAAAGTGACCCCTGTCCAGAGTTTAATGTATCGACCGAATGCAGAGTACGACTACTCGAAGACAATAGAGAAGTTTCTCTCTGTCTTACTGAAATTCGGGAGGGGTTGACCATCTCCCTGGATAACCCGCTGTTGTTCCTAGAGGACATGGTACTGTTGATGGTACTGTTTGTCACCATCGTTGAACGACTGGAATTATTTGATCGCATGATACTGTCCTGTCGAAATTTCTGCGCATAGCTACTGAATCCCGGAACCCGTTTAGTGTTGATCTTTGGAACCTTCAAGGCGCTCAGTTTTTCGTAAAGATCGGCCTGTGGATCATACACTGTTTGGGAGTTTTGTGACTTTGAAGGCTGAATGTAATCGAAACTGCTCTGGCTTCTAAATTCTTCCCCTGGGTCGTACATGCGCTCGAAGTTGTGGAGCTCCCTTGCGCTTTCTGTTCCATAGTGGCGATAGTTCTCATACTGATAACTGTCTTTAAAATCGAAGTTCAGATTCTGGGGATCGTTTTCGTGTCTCTTTCGCTGGCCTTTCCGGCGTTCTGAGTCCACCATATTCTTTTCAAACGAATTCTGTCTCTCTTGTTCATACCTATGTTTCACTAGAACCTTTTCCTGAATTCTTCGGCGTTTGTCATCAGACAAGTCCCTTCCTTGGTGATCAAAATACGACGGATACATGACGTTCAGACCACTTCCATGTTGCAGCGAGTGATTCAAAGACCTGTCTAAAATATCCGTCTTCATGTTTTGGGTGGCAAAGCAGACTGTCGTTCAGTGTCGCCGGAATCGTTTTATTTCTGATGAGTCTATTTCTCGATCTGAGGTCCAATAATTGAGAAGATGTATTTGTCATTTTAATATCCAACAAAGAAAAGCTTCTCCGAGGTGCAGCTAATTACATGTCCGTCGTCTTTCATTTCAACAATGATATATGTATTTAATTTAAACAAATCGGCTGAGAAGAAGACACCTCTCCGCACAACGATTCTTTAATAACTGAGAGGCGCAGTGTATAAATGGTGGTGGTTAAACTACTGCTAGTATGGTTTGGCTCGCCTTTAAATTTTAAGCTAACTACCTCTGCAGAAAGCGACTAATCGCGTGATTTTAACAATAAGCCCACAAAAGAATGTTGATCTGATTAGAGATACGCGGATAATGAATGAAACTCTTGCTACATTTAATTTTTCAAATATAATAACAAACCAAGGCTATTGTAGCTTTAAACACGGGCGTGAAAGAGATTAATATACCTTTTGATGTTTTGGTTGCTACTATTGCCAAAACAGTACTGTTATTGTCGTTTCAACCTTTTTATTGTCTAAATATACCCCCTAGATACCGCGGGCGGATCCAAATATAAATTTGAAAAAATATAGACATTAATGTCAACTTTTTGACGATCCTGGATTAAGTTGCAACACCAGTGACATTTAAATCTTACTCAGAAAGCGCAGAAAGCGGGGTATTTTTTTTTCTTATTATGTTGATCAATGTTGATGATTAAGCATTAATTAAACTTGTGATTTAAGATATTAATTTTCTTTGGTTTTTGTTGGTTTTTTAAAAAAAAAATTATTATTATTTTTTTTTTTAGTACGCTTCTTTTTAAAACTTGGGAGGGGGAATTTGCAAATTGCAAAAGAAAAATAAAATAAATAAAAAGATACAAAAAAATCGAGTATGTATTAATTTTTAAAGTGAATTCATAATACAGAAAAGGTAATAAATTTAGTAAATTATAAATCATTTTAATTTCTTTTTATATGTTTATATTGATGTTAGGACTATGTATAATAACAGCCTGTTGGAGCCCTGATAAAACTAAGATTTTTAAAGATTAAATAATCTTAGATTAAATAATCTTTTTTTCACAAAAGAGATCGTGTCTAAAAGAGTTCCATAATGTTTTTCCTATTTGGAATAAAATCAAAAGAGAGGTAATATCTCACTTCTACTAAATAATTGAATCAAATTTGGTGATGTTTTCTTATTCAGAAAATATAGAGCGATTTCAACAAAAATACTTCCTCTATTATATATGTGTACTGGAAAATCAAATCTATGATAAATATGAAATTGATCAAAGCCTGCGTTCGCCGTTTTGTTTAAAAGAAAATTGCGCGAAAAATAGACATTTCATTAAACACCAAAAATGGCGCTAAAACATCATGTTTATGATGTCACATTTCCAATTTTAGGTAATCTTTCACAAATTGGTAATACATAAGACGATCGAGTTGCATAAGAGGTCTTGCACAAAATACACTTAAATACAAGTGTCGATCCTGATGGTGAAATAGCGGCCTCATCATTTTTAAGCCTTTGTTTGTTAAATTCACATACAATATTTCCAATACAAATTCGGGTGTTTTAAAGATTAAGAATGGATCAAATCACCTCACATGTACCCACGAAGACTTAAAGGGAGTGAAAACTGGAATGCCCTAATGGATGAAATCAGTAAAAATTGATTTGAACCTTTGACTTCAGTGAATATTTTGATAGTATCAAATTTGACACCTGGAACTAGGGAAGATCAGGGTTCTCTTATTTAAAGTGAAAACCTACTTCAAAATTCTCCGCCAGGTCTCTAATTATTTAGACTAACATTCAGTGGATTTTTGACAAATTGCATTTGATGAGTATTGTATGTTTTACAACTTTACAATTTTTAGGTCACAAATAATTGTGTGAATTGGTTTCAATTTGATTGAATCCAAAGAAAATATTTACCATTAACTCCGTCGTCACACTCGATCATAGAACCTGAATTTGTGCTACGGTCTTTAAATGCAGCTCGTCTTTCATACAGATACACCGTAATTTAAATGATATCAAAAGGAAAAATCTGACATCGCCGCCCACTCTTCTGGGCATGTTCATGAAGGTATTTTAAAACTTCTCTAAAGATTTTCATAAGATATATTTTAAGACATGTTTTCTAACCACTCTATAATACATATTTTAACCACTCTATAATACATATTTTATCACCACTCTAAGACATTTTATAACCACTCTATAAGACATATTTTAACCACTCTATAAGACATATTTTATCACCACTCTAAGACATATATAACCATTCTATAAGGCATATTTTATCACCGCTTTATAAAAACGTAATTTATAACCACTCTATAAGACATATTTTATAACCGCTCTATAAGGCATATTTTATCACCACTCTAAGACACATTTTGCAACCACTTTATAAGACATATTTTAGGATGCAAACCGAAGCCATCTTAAATTTATCATAAATTACGACATCTATGAAAATATCGCATCTAAAATAAAATTATTATATCTTTTAACATATTCTTTTTAAATCAAAAATAGCCAAAAATATCAGCACTAAACTAGTATTGTGAATGCCCATCAAATTACATCATTGATTACACAATGCCTTTCTACTGTGTGTAGGTGACCTTTATTTACTGGCATTTAGTTGGTCAATGATACCGATTATTAATTTTACTAATTTAGAATCATTCATGTGTTCAGTCCTATCAGGTGACTATGTATTCATATTTCAGTCCTATCAGGTGCCTATGTATTCATACATGTATTTCTTCATCAATGAGAGCGAGACACGACTTCTTGGAAAGGAACTCCCAGTTTCTCTGAGAGCTTCAGACACTTCTGAGAGAAGGTGAAACATGCTAACGTGTACTGTGTTCCAAACACTCTTTTGTGACAACGAACAATTTGAAAAATAAAGCGTGTTTGGAAACTGACCCTCATGATATAAGTGTCACCTAAATACAGGTGCTCGGCTCCCATTGTGTTTATCTGAAACCCAATAATGTGGCGAGTTTTTATACCCCACCTTTGATACTTTGTACTTTTACAACCTCAGTAACCTTGACTATTTATTTTTTTTAATTGTGATATCTGCCAGCGTATTTTGTTGTTGTTATTTTTAGTGATAATGTACATGTGTCAATATTTTATGTATAAATGTCTTATGATTTTCTATCCTCTCATTTAATCTGTCTGTAAATATGTTTTTATACAGGACCACAATGTGAACTAGTATGTAATACTAATTGTGCTATCCTGTCTAAATAAAGAATTTATTATTATTATTATTATTATTATACCTGGTGAAAAAATCGATTATATCTATCAGCTGGTCATTCTTTTTCTGATTTTCAAACATATGTTTATTTTCATGACATTTTGTGATTTTTCATATCGTCATTTATTATGTATATAAATGACAGTTTTTCTGTTTAAGCGTTCGTCGTATCACACAGAGTAAAGAGTCGTTGGGTTTATGTATTTTCATATTGTAGGTCTCCTCACCTTAAGAAATGGTAATAAACTACAGATATATTCACTCTTAAATCATGATAAATTAAATTGAGTACCTGTTTCACACCTCCACCAAAGGATTTTTGCCCATACCAACTCACCTGGTACACCCCAAGTCCAAGCGTCATGGTTGAGTAACCATGCCATTGTATCTATGATTGTCTTTCGTATCCCCTATGCCCCATCACTACCATTTCATATGAAAACAGTATAAAATGTGTACTCGCCATCTTGTTTTCGGGTTTTAGTCACAAAGCGACACATCCTGCAATCTGATTCGTCATTTAAATCAAATCAAAAGACACAGGGGCAGTTTTACATCACTCTGTCAGCATATCTGATCCGTTTTTGTTGGTCGTCCACGTCATTTACATTTTCTTTGTTTTCAAGACCATTATATAGAATAATAATACTTTTCAAACATTATATCTTGAAAACGTATGAAAACTCTTTTCCGCCATGTCTGAAAATGTCCAAAAGAATTAGTAAGTTTTTAACTTAAAACAATTTGAAAAGATATAGTAGACACTCTCGAAACATGGTTGAAGATATTTTGACTGAGTTGAAAAAAAAACTTTATTATTCTTGAAAACTGTTCACTGTATTCCTCACCTGGCTGTGAATACAGGTACACTCCCTTCAAATCCAGCCAGTGCAAACTTGCACCAATCAAGATAAATACTGGCGATCTTTATTAAAGAATAAAACAGACAGAAGGTTAATAACACATCAAACAAAAACCTCAAATACTTTGATTACTCGTTTGAAGCATATACTAAGTATGTTATTAAACTATTCTCTCGTCACTCGATTTGGTACCTCGCTTCGCTCGGCACCAAATCTCTTGGTACTCGATTGATTGATTGATTATATATTGTTTAACGTCCCGCTCGAGAATTTTTCACTCATATGGAGACGACACCATTGCAGGTGAAGGGCTGCAAAATTTAGGCCTATGCTCGGCGCTCGGGGCCTTTGAACAGAGAGGGATCTTTATTGTGCCACACCTGCTGTGACACAGGGCCTTGGTTTTTGCGATCTCATCCGAAGGACCGAGAAACGTTTACCAACATATACTTATAATATGACGACTCGTCATCATTTATTGTAAATTCTGTATGTATTGATACGCCGATAAATTTATCATAAATCCTGTGTGTACTGCCACTTAAGACGTGACAGTATCTAGAAGTTAAGACAGTTGAAATATATCGTACGTCAGGACGACTTAATAAGCTATCTTGGGACGACGCTAAGTCGGAAAAATATGCGACATATTGTAGTCTTCAAATAGCTTCATCAACATGTCCAGTGTTTCTTAAAGATAAAATCACAACACTCGTGTTATTCTAAAGTATGAATGACAGGCATATAATCGCCATTTCTTTGAAAATTGGTGTAAGGGAAGTAACTGTAATATATTTGTAAACTAATGGAACAATCCTCTTTTTATGCAATTTTCATGACTGCAATATGAGCAAACCTAATTTAAAAACAAAATTGAAGTTAGTTCGTTATTCACAATTCAAGCGCTGATTTAGAGCTATACTTATAAATTATTCGTTTTATACGAGAGGCTAAAATGATATTGATTCGTTCACGTGATGATATCCAGTTCCTATTCATTAAAATGTATCAAAACCTTATTGATTGATTTTTTTTTATATCGATCTGTCTGCTTGTTGTCTGAGAATTCATCATATGTTGAAAATGGGAGTAAGACAGGTTTCTTTCAGACATTTTACTATGGTTCTTAAAATCAATTTTTGTTGAAATTTGAAAGAACGAATCTAAAACTTAGGATATTAAAAGATCCCAACAATTCTAAGTTCAGACATTTAAGACTGTAGGGATGTGATTAACGTACCTAGGCATGTGTTTGTACCCGGTTTTATTGCTTTGGTTTGAACATATTTTATTGTAGTATAATTTCAGAGGGATGACCAATAACAAAGGGATATTACTTTAGCTTCATCTGCCCTAGATCCTAACCAAATGACTTTGCTTGAAATTAAGATTGTATGAAAACCATTCAAACTTTGAATGGAAAGAGATGGGACAAATGCTACTTCAGTTTTCATTAATAGTAGAACAGGACTACCTTTGTTTTTTGTGAAATTATTTTGAAGTGTGATGCTATCACGAGACTTCAGTATGTATGTAAGACTATTAAATCATAGGTTTTTTTATTTATTTATTTATTTATTTATTTATGTTGTGGTTGCGTAACGCTAGTAATATCCTAAACAACAATACATTGACGATCCCGTATAGTAATGTCACATGAAATTTAGGTTTAATATAGCGAAATAATTCTTTTTACCAATTTACGCCACTAAGCCAAACCTTCACTGATTTGAAACTGGAAGCCGGGGAACTGATGATAAGCAGGTCACGTGATACCTTAGTACACGTAGAATACAGCGTGTTACAGAGGCACCCCATTTATCCTTGGAAAGAGTTTGGAATCATCCAACTTAGAGACTTGAATTCTAGAATCTCACTGATCAAGGCTTTCCATATTCCAGTTTCTATTATAAAGCTATTTGTAGATTTCTTTCCCCGTTTACGTTTTGAAATATGCGCATTTTTTGTTCAGTGTTTGCAAGTAAAGAAAAAAAAACAGAAAGAAAGAATTATCAGTTTTCAAGACAAAATTTAATTATACCTACCAATCTTCAATCCGAGATCAGTGAAATAAGTTTTCTTTAAAAGTTGTACGATTCACCCAAAGAGAACTAATAAATCAAAGAAAGGGGTGACGCAGTACAGTAATTTTAAGCATGAGATGTCCTCGACGGTTTTAAATAATGGGGGGTCATTATACAGGTAAAAAAATCGTCATCATTACAAAGGTAAAGTGCATTCAATGAAATGGCCCGTACCATTTAAAATCGTTCGATTACATGACATGCTGATTGAGAAGTTGTATTTAGATTACAACTCCGTAATATACATTTAGTTAACAGGACTACAGAATGACCGCGCTGGTCGTATATATATATATATATATATATATATATATATATATATATATATATATGTAATAGTAACCTGTGATATTATTCTGCAGTCATGAATGAGGATTTTCATTAATTTTGCCTTTCCTTTTTAATGCATATTCTGAAAGAAAAAAAAAAGAAGGCTTTTGTATTCTAGTGCAGTCACCAATGGGGGCGCTTTGAGATCAATTACCCTTGATAAACCGTAATGTTATATATTCATGTAATGCAGTTTGATAATAAATTTCATACAGAATCGATACGTATCAGAGGAAAAAAAATTCTTACACATATTTTTTTTTCCATTCTGTTCATTTTTACATTGTGATACAATATTGGAATGTCGCTACCAGTGACTGATAATCATCGAGCACACTTATACTCACTGTAGAAATTAAAAGAGAAGAATTGATTTATATAATGTTACTTCTAAGTCTATGAAGCTTTCAGTGGTCATTATAAAATTTAATAAACATGGACACTAAAAGAAATATTTTTCCACAAGTGCTCGTGTATATATATATATTATTTTTCATGTGAATATCGGAATTTATTTGGAAAGTGTCCTCCGTATAAATAAATAAAACAAATTAATAAATAAAATATATTTACTGAATGCACTGCTAGTATTTGTAGAACAGGTATTTTAGAACACAAAACTTTTAACTGTTTCAATTATTTCAATGAATTTTCCAAGGGTTGGTCTTTGAATTACCATATTACATTATATTACTTTGTTGCTCTGGAGATATAATGATCTCATTCACGAAAGCAAATTTGCAATAACACCTTTCCAAACACAGGATACGTCAGAGATAAATCGAGAGCTACCTTCCTATGCGTTGGATACCTAACCAAACAGTTCCGATGTCCAGAACGCTCCATTACTCTGACTTCTTTACGTTAATCAGTGGCTATTTAATAAAATATAAATATTTCCCCCCTTTAATGCGCCTTTTGATGCATATTGTTCAAGTTTAAATCTTTTGTTAGAGGGCGAATTCGAGGAGCGTGCCTTTTGAGAGAAGAGGAGGTTTAAAATATGACTGCCCTGTTTACAGAGCAAAGTCAGAAAGTTATTAAAGTGGGTGACTAATGATAAATTTGGAATTTGTAATTCATCAATTATTGTCAAACTTTGGTATATCTGAAAGCATGCAAATTAAACCATTTGAATTTTGAAGAAAACGGAGTGGCATTTGTGTTGGAAATAATCCTTTGTGTGTTTAATTAGCATTTCTCTTTTTTAAAATGGATATGACATCAATATGAATATGAATACTTCAGCGCATAAGTAGTGTTTGAAAATGACGACCTTTACAGAAAGGATTTTGGCATACTTTTCACCACATGGGGACATGATATGCTCGACGATTCTTTTCGATGAAATATTTTAATTTGTCGGCAAACATTATTGACTATAAAGGGAAATATATATTTATGTATATATATATTTCATGATTCCTTTAAACAAGACTGCTCTTCCAAGGTGTATATATTGAGAAAAATCAATTTCCTTTGTCATGTGTGATCACAATCGGAAAGGATAAAAAGACTAGCGCATCTAGCATACAGGGGTAGGTTTTTTATCTGGAGGAAATAATTATACTTGAATGATTTTGAATTCGACATGACATTATGACAAATATTGATTAGTGAATATTCATACCAAAAATTGATAGCTACTCATATTTCCTATACCGTGTTCAATCAGACTGCTTATCACTGAGAGAGAGAGGATATCGGCCGTCTGCGTTTTCTTTTTAATTACCAGTTCATCATCAGTGAGCGTGGATTCGACGGCCGTCTGCGAGGAAACGAATGTTTACAAATCTCGTGGATGAACCGTCGTGAGATGTTAAATCAATAGTTTAGTTCATAAAGTTTCATTAGGAAATAAACCGAATTCCAATATTGTTCAAATCCAAATAAGCGAAGATCTGAAAACGCTATCAGAGTGAGTGTAAATATTGTTTCGATACCTAAAAAAGAGGAATCAGTGTTTAGTGGACACTAGAATATTGTGGTCAGAGATTACAATATTTATCTGGAATTTTTAAAGAGTGCAAAGATGACGCTGGACGATACTGCTCGTTTGTTAATGAGTATTGGCGGACTTCCGGTCAGTGCACCGCCAATTAACAACGCTTGTTTACCAAACGTTTATAATAAACTGGACGCCGATGCCGTAAAAAAGACGAAAGTTCCCAATGGACTATTGGACTACAGACTACAAGTACAAATTCGATTATTGGACAAGTACCGACGTGATGTTGACAAAGTTCATAAAAGAGAGAAAGCAAAGATTCAGAAAGATTTGAGGACTTTTGACCGGACATTACCAAATATGGATGACATGCCTTATTTGAAGCTTAAGATCCCGATGAAAACATCTGAAGAAAGTGCTTTCAAAACGTTCGTTACGCAACCCAAACCCCTTAAAGGTATTGTCAGTGAGAAGGAGGAGAAGCCGTTCTGTGATAGATTTTTTCACCATCATGTACCGGGGGTGCAAAAACTGGAAAAACAGACACATACCTACACCACCTCTCTACAGTCTATTAAATCTGACAATCACGAGGAATCCGTGTTAACCGATAGCAAAAGCAAGCTGTTATTGTCCAAGCGGCTCAGCATGAGCGAAACCTGCTTGTCCGCTCGAGGTGATTTTGAGCGGTCCTTCTTATTAAACAAAGAGCCAACCATTTTTCCAGATGATGACGCTATTACTATTTAAATTATTTTACAGACTTTTTGCTTTTCATTAAGTGTATTTCAAAGAACGCAAACGCGCTATTGGATTTTTTTATTTTTTTTTTAATTGCTTTTCTAAATCTGCAGTTGTTATTGAATTTCTTTGGTATAAAAAAAATGGAACGATTACATCAATGATTGAAGATGTACATAGAATGATTTTAAAAGCTCATGTGACAGAATTATATTGTATTTGTTATATGTTAAAATCTCGATAATCAACATGAAATTTAGTTGGAATTTTTGTCAGAATAAGGAATTTCCTACGGTAATTGTAACGCTGTCCTTGTTAAATAACGTTCCACCACGGGCTATGCATGCACACACATGGAAAAGCCCTATAAAACAAAGAAATAACTTTGATGCAAGTCATTTTCACAATTGTTAGAATTTCAAACAATGTCGATTAGAAACATCAGAGAGGAACGATAATGTAAGATGAGACTTGATTCTAAGCCGGTGCCATTTTACACTGTGTTCATACCACTCCATTTCCTGATGGTAAGATTTTAACAAGAAGGACTGTATTTTTTCATGATATCTCTTCTTTGAACTATCGATTTTATCAAGATATTTTCTAAACAAGATCCCATAAAGATTTTTTTTATATATAAAGAAATACCAATGATTTTTCATCAAAGTGCTTTCGTCAGCAATGGCAATATTCCTCATAAATTTACTGATGCTAGCATACCTGGGTGCATTTATTCGAACAAATATTCACCACAAATGTATAAGATCTTTTCTTATTTAATTATATTGATGTAAGTATGTTGGGACTAATGAGAGATTTTGATCAATGAATTGATATATGTTTTAACATGCAGTTAACCGTTTGAATTATGAATTCGTGAAAAACGGAAATTGGAAAAATGGATTAAATATCTTTAAATTATTGAATTCAGTTCTCAGTATTATTGCACTCTGTCTCGTGAATTCAACATGTGGTTTAAAGAGTGTATTTTAACCTGTCTTTTACCTGAGCAAATCATTGTTAAAATTTTTTTTAAAAAATCATTAAATTAGTACTCTGCATGGTTCACTATCCTTGAACATAACGCATTGTCAGACAAGCCAGAATTTAATGATTGGAGGATTAAAGAAAAGCCCCAACAAGAGTACATCGTTTACTTTAAAACAAAACCCCCAAAATAACAACAACTGACCATCTGTATGCATGAAATGATTTAAATACTTGTCAGTCAACAACTCTTAAATACTGAGATTATACAATTAAGTTTATTGAAATGAAATTCCTATCAAATCCGTATTACGGCCGAGATAATCGCCTTTTTTAAATCACATCAATACCAAATCATCAAAGTGGAATTTACTTCTTTAATCGCACAAATCAAATAATAAAAAATGAAATCTACATTAATGAACGACACCATTTCATGTCTATTTCAAACTGGGGAGAAAAGCTTCAAATAAGTACGATATTATCATTTGTTAGGAGTGCGTTTGATTTATTGATTTCTCCAAAAACACAAGGTTGTGAAACGCTGATCAGTTTCATGTTTGCGCACACACAAGGTCTAAAGTGTGTATTCAAGTTCTATGTTTGATCAAGATATATTTGAAATCTGCAAGGTAAATGGAAGAAGGGGGTCTTTGTTGATAACCAGAAGCAACTCTTGCAGTTAATCCCAATGTAAACCATTTATTTTTTTTACCTGAGCCAACGATGAAATCAAAATAATTTCTGTAACATTTGGAAATGTTAATTTATCTATCACCTTAGTAATTTAATTTTCATGATACTAGTATTATTTTACAATTTTACAAATTTGAAAAATTCTAGTCCTCGTGATTAAAATTGAATTGATTTCTTAGTTGTGGAAAACTTTTGACCTTTAAATTGAAAAGTCATCTGCTACCCACCTTATCAATGAAATTTGATGACTAATTAGGTATTCGGTGTACAACAATTATACTGCATGTAAGCATTATAGTAAAAAGCTCTTTGACCTGAAAACGGGTGTCGTTTACAAGTCCGAATCTATCAGCCTAACAGTGTGACGTTTGATGACTATCATCTAACAATTTGTCTAACAGCAATTGTTGTATGTAAAGCAGAATGTACTGTGACCTTTGACTTTCTGACCTCAAGTAGCTTTCTTGTTAATAGTGGACAGCAAATGGTATGTATATTATAGAACTTCAAGGTTCCTTGATTGCTGACCAGAAAATCACTGTAGTTCATACATATATACTAATTACGCCTACCATGTCCGGGGTTCTCTCTACTGTTATTATATGCATAATTCAGGGTTAGTGTTTCTTTACCCTTTGACCTGAAAACCAAAGGGTTCATTGAATAGACATGATCAGTGTGTCTTTGAAGCTTGTCGACTATCAGGATAAATATCGGAGAAACAAATTTTCTACTGACGAGGGACAAAATAAATGTCCGACCGACGCAAAGCAATATACTAGACTTTTCTCACTCTGTGCGATCCTATACTGTGTGTTGATCAGTTAAAAATATTTGAAATAAAAAAAAATGCACTGAAGTTTCGTTATTTTCTTACTTAGAGGGAAAGAAAACCATAGCAGGTTATTGAACTATTGGCATTAAATTCTTTGCAGAGCACATCCACGTTGCGCAGATCTCACGTGCAGAGTGCCTGCGATTCTGCCAAATACTACTTACTAATAGTTACAGTTCCAACATTTCTGTCGATATCTTTACCATTTGTAATGATGGACATTTTCTCATGAGTGCAATGCAGTTGTGAACAATGTGCGTATGAATCTTGATAAATATTGATTTGCATACGCGTATTTTAAAGACTGGGAATTCTGACAGAAAATGGAAGCAGAATGTAAATACAAAAAATAAATTTCATTTTTGAAAATACATGAAAGTACGAACTGCAACATTTCACGCCAGCACACTTTTTGTAAAACACGTAACGCGCTTCATGGAGTATGCTAGCGTAAAGCGTCATAGCTTATTCTGTCCGCACTTATTTCATAAGCGTACTCAAATGGTGGGGGTTATTAACAAGTACCCCATTGTCGATTCTGGAGGGCAGAAAGTCAGATTCAATTCAGATTCAGATTTCTGTGTACAAATGAATGGTTGCAAAAGGAGTGCGTTCCATTTAATAAACTATAGTAAGGTAAAGAAATTAAAACCCCATTTAACTTAAAAACAATTCAAGGACAATCTACTGAGATTGGAAAGTTGGTGAATGAGGCCTTATTAAATAGTACCAAGGATTATGGCTACAAGTACATCAGTTAAAGAACTAGCATTTAAAGGCCCTGAAGGGTACAGTTTCAGGGTCAAACAGAAAACAGAAGAAACATTTCCTCATGTCGACAACAAGTTGAACCGATTTGTAAACTGTTTAAATATATATAGTAACCTTGGTCATAGTTATGAACAAGGTTCACGAAGAAGTCTGTTAGATTGAGTTCACACTGGTCTCATAGCAGTTTGATGTATTCTCATTCAATTCAAAAACATTATCGCTTTGAAATCATTCTTAGCCGCTTAAGTTCACAATCAAATAAAGATTACCGTTACGTTTTTTTCCAAAGTAAATCATCACTAGTATTTACTTTCCAATATATACAGAGTATAAGGCGGGGTTACTTATGCGAGGTTTCCGATAAATTGTAGACAATCCTTAGAAGGAATGAGATAATATTTCTACAGTTCGTTGTAAGTTTCCGGTGTAAAACTAACTGAGATGATTTCTACAGTTGGTTGTAAGTTCCCGTTTTAAAGGTATATAAATTGAAATATTTCTACAGTTTGTTGTAAGTTTCCGGTGAAAAGGTAAAAATAACGAAATGGTCCTATAACGAATATAAAATAAAGAGTTGGGCAAACAGGGACCCCTGGGTGTATCTGAGGTGGAATCAGGTGTCAAGGAGGAGTAAGCATCTCCTGTCGACCGGTCACACCCGTAGCGAGCAGTTATCATGATTACATAAACGGAGCAATTCGTAGTCAAAATCAGTATCTAAAGAATGGCTTAATAACTGGCATGAAACACGTCAGAAAGCATTTGACCCAAGGACAGGTTATATTGATACATCGTTATAACGACCGTATAATTTGCGAAATGCTGACTTTAAATGAGACTGTTGAAACCCCTTTAACATCAGCTTATTTGTCAGTAGCCTGCCTCTATTTTAAAACTGGTCACACGCAGTTAGAGAATTATTACAGTTTGTTGTAAATTTGCGGTGTAAAGTTATAACCATGATAAGGTTGATCAGAGGAAAACGTGGGGTCATATAAATATTCTTTATTTGTCATTATTTACTATGATATTTAAAATAGCTTATCATTCACGGATGGTATGTTATTACTATAACTAATTACGAAATTTAATATATAAATCGATCATAGATGTGAATGCATCAGTTTTTAATGGTAAGGCGAGGAAATCCTACACATACCTTTGTTAGGGAATACACTGTATTATTTTCTAAAACACAATCAATACATATCATTAGAACTTTGCTCGACTGTAGATTGTCTCCTTATTTTATTATATGCATATAATGAACCTTTGTACTACATGCGCACAATAGGGCCTCCGTGGCCGAGTGGTTAGAGTATCACGCTCAAAATCATAAGGCCTCTTACCTCTAGTCGGTGCGGGTTCGATTCTCGCTCGCGCCGATACGTGGGAAAGTTTGCCAGTTTACTTTTGGAAGTTCGGTGGTCTCTTCCCGGGTACATTGTATCTGGATTCTCTCTAAAAACCAATAAAAACTGGATGCCACCAGACAACTGAAAATTTGTTCAGTGTGGAGAAAAACAGCAATCAATAAAAAGAATCACACAGTTCGGAGAGGATAAAATTGAAACACTCTGGCGTGAAAAGAAATTGATAAGTCGTTAGTCCTGATTTCCATTTCGGAACTTTTTAAAATACACGTATGAAATAGCTTTATACATATGGAACTTTTTATACAACGTGAAGACACAAAATAATTTATGACTAAGGTTGAAAATGATCATAGTGGTTCCGAAAATTAACGAAGATTAATGGATGCTGCTTGCAACAACGCGATAAGACATCCGAGTGCGCAAGTCTCTCATGTCAGTATATAGTCCCTAAACAATAAACCCCATGCAGTGCCCTCTCTTGTCGACTCACGTCAACTGGGTACCCCAGGCTAAATTGCAGTGGCTCGGAGGAGGGTTGGATCCAAGTCGTGTGGCATACAACCGGGCTGTGGACGTACCGTGGTGTTCACGAACCAACTAAGCTATGGGTCAAAAAGTAGCCAGAAGTGGAACCTCTTTAGATAGCTGGATTGTCAACCTGACTACCTCCCCACAGTACCTGCAACAAAACTGACTTCAAAGTAATAGTCTGCATTCCATTGGACATTGTTAGTGAGGCTGGGGTGTTGTCTGGGAAGCAGAATGTCTCCATATCATCCCGTCCTGGCTTGGACACCGAAGAGGTCATTCCATTCTCGTCATCATTGATCATTGAAAATAAACACATGTAAGATTGCAGCAGTTACAAGTGATAAGCCCGCATTTCAATTTTCATAAAGTCTGACGCTGTGTAGCTGATCGAAGGATATATGTAGATATATAGCTGGTGCATGACACGTTTGTATATGCAACATGAAAATGTCTCGAGTTGGGGGTATTTTCCTAAAAGGTACTCCTTTTTCTGCTTTTTGACAGCGAGGTTCATTTAGTGAGCCACATTTTTCACCATACAGTCTGCAAGCAAACTTGACAACTGTTGAAATGTGGGATTCTTCTAGGGATGAGTGAGACTATCTCCTAATGTGGCACAAGGTCCAAACTGAGCTGCATCCTTCATGAGTTTGAATCCCTTCTTCTTGCCTTTGTCAAAAATAGGCACTGACTGTATCACAGCCAGTAGCGGAAGTAATGCGGTTGAGTGGGAGAAGTACTCTGTTGAAGATTGATGACAGAGTGGTGCAGAGTGTGGACAGGAATGTATCTAGTGACTGTAGTGTACTTTCGTCCTGTATCAGGGCCGCAAACTTTGTTTCATATTTACAGCAATACCGACATGGAGAACAAGTCTTCTGTCTGCCTCCTCTAGATTCGAGACGAAGTCAAGAGCTGGTACATGTTGTGACACAGCAGAGTGGGTGATCACGCCATCCTGATATATAAAACCTGATTAGCTGTGGTCAAGTTTCCCTTCTCTTTTATGTATTCAATATAGAGTGCTGCCAAATGTGACTTATTCAGCAATGGCCAAGAACTGTTTTCAATTTACCCGCTGGTACCTTAATATTAAGTCTAATTTCATATGTACTGTAAGCTTTGCTTGATTTTGCAGTGCTCTTTTCTTTTGTTTGAGATTTTGTACTATCCTCACTGTACATATCACAGACTTTGTGTGTACCTGTGATACATTTGTGGAGATATCCTGAATAGAATGAGTAATGAGGGACAGGAACCTTCTGGTCATTTCTTTGATGGCAAGTGTTGTAAAGGGAGTAGCCAATGACTGGATGATAGCGTGCTCATCATATGTCACAGCATCAACTTGTCCAGGTTGGTCATTTTGTATCCTGGTATCAGTTCTCTATATCTGTGCTACATCTGTGGAGATATCCTGAACAGAGTGAGTAATGAGGGACAGAAACCTACTGGCCACATCTTTGACAGTGATCAGCAGTGTTGTAGAGGCAGTGACAGGATGACAACTTAGTCATCATACATCACAGCATCAACATGCTTGTTCAGGTAGATGATTTTGTTTCCTCTTCAAACTGATGCATAGTGTCTGATTTTGTTTACATGTTACCATCGTAATATCTTCATTATAAATGCCCTTTGGCATAAGGGCGTTTTCAAATGTCATCGCTCTTTGCAGCGAGTCTTTCTTGACAGTGTTGACTGCTAATAAACGAAGATATATGATTTCACTCTCTTTGATTTGACTTATGTGGCCATCTCTTTCATGGTTTTGATGGGACGCGTCCGGTCAATAAGGTCTTGACCTGCCAGGGTCTGTCTGGGTGTCTGGAGCTTAGGGTACATTGCAAAAGCATTAAGCATGCATCAATATAAGAAAAAGAAATCTCCAGCTCTTCGAATTGCTAGATGGAATAAACACACTATTAAGGCCATAAATGACTGAGGATCTACAGGAGTTTGATGATGTTCGCAAAACGGCAGTATTAGATAGATGTTAATAAGCTACTCAGACTCGTTTCGCTCTGGCTGTTGAGGTTAACCCTTTAGCTCGATTGGTTGATCACTGGACTGTTGTGTCCGAGGTTCCAGGTTTGATTCTCAGCAGAGGCGTTTACATGGCTCTGCTATAAATCACGTAAAGAGGAAACCTGTACCTTCTTCTGGAAAGTAAGCGAGTAGAAGAACGTAGCGAGTATGGTGTAGGTTTTGCATTTATAAATAACCTACTCTCTGACTGGCGGTACAGAAAGAATTATAATCCTACACATCTCCGCAGTGGAAGGCACCATCGACATCGTATGTATATATGCCCCTACACTGCATTCTCCAGATGAAATAGGTTTATAATCATTGTACGCTGTTGACAGAAGGATCTTAAGCTCAGAGTAAGTCTTTCCACTTGGTGACTTCAATGCGAGATAAGGCGCAGACCTGAAAGTATGGTCATCTGCCTTTGGACATCAGATTCTAGGGAGATGAATGATAAAGGTCAAAGGTTACTGATATTCCACAACTTGTGTGCAACCAGTAACTTCTTCCATAACAAAGTATGTCACTTTCTCCTGGAGACATCCAAAATCCCAGTACTGGTGTAAACTGGTCCCCATCATCACCAAACGTGAATATCTGAACGGTGTGTGTAATATACAAGAACGTACCACAGCACGGACTACGACACTGGGCTCATTCAAATGAACTTGTCATGCAATATGGTCAATAACAAACGTCATGAGGAGTATTGATTAATTCGCTGATTACAATCTTCAAAATACAGAATACCCAATAAGACGATAGCAGTCGACTTCTGATGTTTCAAGAGGTTTTTTTTCCCTATGGTCTCGCAAACGGAAAGGAAGAAAACTCTCGTGTTTTTGTAATCAAAATATTTTGCAACACACGACTTTATAGAGAGCATGCACGTAGACCCGGGGGAGGGCGATAAATGACAACTTTCATTTTCCGTACATGCAAAGTAAGATAAATTGGCTGATCCCCCTTCCATTTTTATCATATTAGTATTGATTTCTCGAATCAACGAATAGAACATATGAAATGAAAGGCAAACGTTAGCCCCCCTTCCACGGTTTAGAATTTGGAAGTTTGGACAAAGCCAGATATCTTTTGTTTTTTATGGGTTTTTTTAATTTACTGCTTGTCGGGAATTTTCAATCCATTTCTGCGGCTGGCCCCAACATTGAAAAACGAAATGCTACGTGCCTAAGAGCGAAAGAGCAAAATATCAAATGTTTGAAATCAAATTAAATCTTGAAATGAACGAGGAGAGAATATCAAATGAGATTTTTAATCTCGACCCAAGTATTGCTTATGAATTTTACGTCCCTTTGAAAATCTCTACCATATGCATGTAAAGACATCGCCAGCTTCAGGTTAAAGGTCACCTATAGACCCATTCTCTACCCAGAGTTCTGTGCGATGAGAGCACTACATGTTTTTTTTTTTATATAGAAACCTTGTAAAAGCTTCTAATATACATCAGTTATGTTTTGGACTAAATATTTAGTATTATTATGAAATGTTTTTTGGTACATTTACTGCAAATTGTTTAAAATCGCTGTATTCTGATCCTAAATTTAGAACTACTTCGTAATATTCATGTATGAATGTAGGACAGTCACGTGGTGGGGATTTGATGTAAACATGGAATCTAAAGTACAACAAAAGGCTGTTAAAATACGATAAAACTTGGAAAATAAGAGATAAACAGCTAAACAGTGAAAATGTACTTATCAACGTGCTAGTGGGCTATGAAAAAAGCCTGATGTATCACCTTTTGCCAGAAAACAAAGACTAGCAGTTTATATCATGCGAATAAGTTGTCACGTGATTCCAAACGTAACTGAAGCGTGTAATGCGCCCTCTGATGAGATACTGCTACAGACCTACCGGTATATTAGATGCATCAGTGACGTTGATTTTCTTTTTATCGTGCCAACGCCGTTTGGACCTACGGATTTAAAGTCCCATCCGCATGACCCGCAAACCTGCACTTCTAATGCTGAGTGCATTTGAAACACAGTCGGGATTCCAATCCACGCCTTATCACAAAGCGACGCTCATCACATCATTGACACAAACTTGACAAAAAAGTTGCTTATCTGAACTTAGCCTAATTCATCTGGGCATTTCCTGAAGATTTTAGGAGCAAAACTATTTCATTTCCATCGATGGACTTTTTTCAACATAGAAAATGTAAGAACGTTTATACCTGCCATAAATCTTGTTCACAGCATAAAGGTATTTCACAATCACGCCCGGTCAAGGATATCTGATCAATATCAAGGTCACTGGAAGAGAAAAATCTTTTTATGCCGCTGATATGAAACGAATAAACGAATAAGGACTACTGAAAATACTCATTCTTCCCGCGAACCACCAGGGACTGGAATACACTGACGTTGAATCGTCTCCATGTCCATATTTGAACGATGGTAAGGCACACTAAAAGCCTAAGAAAGACAAACTCAAAATGCATAAAATAAACCATCATATAATATAGGTAATTGTCATTTATCATACCCATTCAAATAAACGGTAAAAACAAATATAATAATAAACCAGCAAAACATATTTTCAGCAATTTTAACAATGCCGCGAGAAGTAGGTCGCGGAGTTTGGACAACCAGAACTAAAATAAAAAACTGATAATAAAACGGATCTACCGAGATCGAAACATTGTGGCTTCTTAGCTGCAACTGACAAGCAATTTATTTCAATAAAAATTACGCGGAATACACACAGTGAATGTAAACATAGCATGCATAATATAAAAAGTCTGGACATGATGCTCCAGCTATGGAATGAGAAAAAAGTATTAATTTGTAACCAGACATCAATCATCAAACCTATACAATATCACAGCCTTAATTGATAATGAAACTGACTTCAGTTATCGGACAGAAAACGGTTCCGTAATATCACTCTGGATGTGTGTGTTGGTGTTCATGACATTTTGATTTTGTTATGCCCGGTAGTTCTGTTAGATGCGGTGAGTAATACTCACCCCCATCCCCACTCCCCACCCCACCCCCCCAAAAATGGGGTAGCGACAGATCGGTTGGGCCTTGAATAGAGTTTAGATTGTGTTGCGGTTACCAGACCTTTTGTTCATCAACTTGGGGGGGGGGGGGGGGGGGTGGATCTTTTTGATTTTGACTTTGATTTCAAGGCTTCTTTTATATAAGGAAATAGCGAAGGAACAGTCAGTACCTACACGCACTTGTTAAAACATTTAGAATTGATCGAACCCGACTGTAATTTTGCTTTCAGAAACTAGTCACATTGTTACAAAATCTTCCTTGGTACATTATTTTGAATTATAATTTCAAATTACGTGAGTTAGAATTTCAAATTACTTGAGTTAGAATAACAAAATATTAATTTCTCACGACATATTATCATTTCAAATTGCCTATACCAGTTTGTGCCGGTAATTATTACAAATAATTTGCAATCCAAATGATAAATTAGAAATTAATTTTATTCGATTGAACCAAAGGATGCGAACGCAGATATTGGAGAAAGATATATCTAAAGCCAAGTACAAGGTCAATGTGGACACCACATTCCCGGCCAACAAGACGAACTAAATATACGGAAAACAACACGTGGTCATCGGTATTGCTGGGCACGTCATTAATCAACTTCATTTTCTGTAAATGTTCTGAATGACATGATATATCAAAAGTAATGGAATTAGAAAAGTCTGAAAACTTGATGGCATGCGCAGTTTGCTATTAGTATTTAAAAGCTGAAAATCCCTGAGATTCAAAAGTGTAAAATGCTCCTTTTCAATAGTAAATTTCTCTTCCTCAATAATTTTCATTTTTCGTTCGAATTTAATTATGAATTCTTGAGCTTTTTTCAAATACTATTCAACTTCAATAATTTCTGTTTGAGTTTCTGGGAATATCCACTTATTAAAGAGCTCGAGATTTTTTCTTGTCTAGTGGTTCCTGAGATGAAGATTTTTATAAGATGTCATCAAATTTCCACTATTCCTTAATTATCTCCCTTCTTAAAAAAAGGATGTGAACCTTCATTTGATCCACTGTAGATCTCCTTTCCCCAAGGATGATTTATGGCAAGTTTGGTTGAAATTGGCCCTGTGGTTCTGGATAAATGAACAATGTGCATATGTTTACGAACAGACGGACCTACAGACAGACGGACAACAGTTGATCATGATCATCAGAAGAGCTCACTTGAACTTTTAGTACCCATCTTAGCCAAAGAAGTGTCTACTGGATGAACATAGATTTATGCGTCACTACACCAAAAATGGGTTTGGGGGTTAGGATGGTCTTGGCAAAGCTGAAAATACACAAAGCTATATATGTTATACGAGAATGCTTTCAAATTGTCCAATTATTTGCAATGCTTTTGAAATAATAAAGATTATTGTGTAATATGTGTTTTTCTGAAAATATTTGCACATTGTTGAGTCATGGCCCTTGTCTTATAAATCATGATTTAGACAAACTTGATAAATGCGAAATGAGTTTGTTTACGTGCAATTACAGTAAATTGCCACCCCCCCCCCCCCCCACCCCACCCCCTCCCTTTTAGAAGGAACATAATGTCTTAAAAGGTTTTCCTTCGAAACCTGGAGGTCATGAGTTCAAGCCCCGCTCCTGTCATGGCCACGTCAAACCTAAGACGTAAAAATAGGTAGTGATTGCTCCTTCGCCAAACGCTCGGCATTTAGAAGAAGCATGGGTGTTTCGGATATGACCTTAAAAACGGAGGTCCCGTGTCGTGGCATGTTACTGCTAAGGCCCTGACCGCTAAGCATGTGGTGACGTCTCAGTAAGAGTGAAATATTCTCGACGGGACGTAAAACAAACAAACAATCAAACATCTAAAGAATATTGATACTGGTATTGAAAACTGAAATGTCAAAACAAGGAAAGTTCTGTTGATAATCTTTGCACATAATTAGAATATCATCTGAAATTGAACCAGATCGAAATAAACGAAAAACCAAGGTTTGTCTCCATTTCCACTACAGGCTGTTGTACAGAATTTCATTTCAAATCATTACAACGCTTTCTCAACAATTAAGTTCTGAAAATTCAAATGTTGACAAATCAGAAAAACAGAAGTATGATATATCAGATAATTAGAAGTATATCATATACACACGAGTTCGATATATCAGATAAAAAGAAGTATGATATATAAGATAAACAGAAGTATGGTATATCAGATATACAGGAGTTAATGTTTGATATATCGAATAAACATACACATGATATATCAGGTAAACATAAGCATGATATATCAGATAAGCAGAAGTGTGATATATCAGATACACAAAAGTATGACATATCAAATACAAAGAAATATGATATATCAGATAAACAGTAGTATGATATATCTGATACACATAAGTGTAATATATCAGAGAAAAAGAAGTATGTTATATCAGATATACAGGAGTATGATATATCAGATACACAGAAGTATGATATATCAGATACACAGAAGTATGATATATCAGATACACAAAAGTATGATAAATCAGACATACAGGAGCATGATACATCAGCTACACAGAAGTATGATATATCAGATATACAGGAGTATAATGTATCAGATACACAGAAATATGATATATCAGATACACAAAAGTATGATATATCAGATACACAGAAATATGATATATCAGATACACAGAAGTATGAAAAATCAGATACACAGAAGTATGATATATCAGATTAACAGGAGTATAATACATTAGATAAACAGAAGTATGATATATCAGATATATATGTGTATGATATATCAGACATACAGGAGTATGATATATCAGATATACGAGAGTATGATATATCAGCCATACAAGAGTATGATATATCAGATACACAGAAGTATGGTATATCAGATATACAGGAGTTAATGTTTGATATATCGAATAAACATACGCATGATATATCAGGTAAACATAAGCATGATATATCAGATAAGCAGAAGTATGATATATCAGATATACAGAAGTATGATATATCAGATTTACAGGAGTATGATATATTAGATAAACAGAAGTATGATATATCAGATATATATGTGTATGATATATCAGATATACAGAAGTATGATATATCAGACATACAGGAGTGTGATATATCAGATACACAAAAGTATGATATATCATATAAGAGCTAGAGCGTACGTATCTATTGCTGCCTTACGTAACAGTAGCACCGTCAATCGATTATCATTTGGTTATAAGGATGCGGCCTCAAGTTATGTGGAATGCAATTCGGAGTAAAATCCCCGCACACCTTTTATAACTAATAGTATTCACCTAAAAAAGTTCAAGAATATTGAAATGATACAATGTGGTTAATTACACTATCCGTGGTTATCTTGTCCAGATCTACAGATGGAAATCTAAATTCTATGAATTTCTATAAACGCAGTGACACACTTATCATTTCAGCCTTTGGTCGACTGTTTGACCTTCCTATATACAGGTGTTTGATAATACGTTTGTAATAGCTCGATATTCGAATCTCTAGGAAGTGGGAGGATTCTGATTGCTGAATAAAATTTAAGGCGCTTGACTGTCAGCTAGTTCTCTGCCATCAAGATGAGAGGTGTTTTTGCCATAATATACATACTATGCTTAGTTCTTAGGGCATATGGTGAGTACATTTGTTGTCTTCTATTTTAAAAATGACCTGGATAATTATCATAAAGAAGAGGTTTTTGGACAAAGATAAGTCACGGCGTGGTCAGTCGTGGTTCAAATTTCTCCTCGTATACTAGCGAGACTCATCTTGTAGTCAATACCACCAGTACTTCAATTAAATCTGATATCATGTACTATGAATAAGGTAAAAATATGAACAGCAACAATATAATATATTGAATACGTCTAGTGATCTTTCAGGTAAATGCTTCACTCTGTTCTGTAATCTTGATTCTTTAATCTAAAAAGTCCCAACCTAAACTGTCATGAAATTTTAATAGTATGAACAAGATACCTTAAAATATTTAATTTTATAAAGAATGGCAACAGTAACTGATAATCTAGACAATAAATAGATTGTTTATATTTACAGGATTCTCCCTCCGACAGTCTTCCTTTGACCCGAATGCATTATTCCAACAACAGGCTCAGATCGCAGCTTCCTCCATTAAAGGATCCGGAAGTGTAGCGTCTCCTAGCGGAGGAACCTCCGGTTCTCAATCCGGGGGTTCTTCAAGTTCATCATCATCGTTTGACCCCAATTCTTTGAATAACCAAATGATGCAGAGTGCCAACCAGGGACCTCCGAACACAGGCAGTTCTTCCGGCGCCGCATCGTCTTTTGATCCGAATTCACTCAACAATCAAATGATGCAGAGTGGCGGTTCATCCTCGGGAGGATTTGATCCAAATTCTTTGAATAGTCAAATAATGCAGCAGAACTCCCAAAGTAGTACCGGAGGTGGAAGTGGAACTGCATCATTTAACCCAAATACTGTAAATACGCCGATTTCACAGTCTCAAAGCGCTGGAGGTTCCAGTGGTGGATCCAGTAGTTCTAGTCAAATGAGTGGAGGGTCATCCTCCGGCTCGTCGGCGTTGAATCCAAACACATTAAATCAGCAGATGTCTCAGTCGCTAAGTACTGGGGGTGGTAGTAATATGGGAGGTGGTTCTGGTGCTTCATCTGGTAGCTCTTCCTCATTCAATCCAAATGCAATGAACCAGCAAATGTCACAATCCCAAAGTTCCGGAGGTTCAAGCGGCGGATCTAGTCAAATGAGTAGCGGATCCAGTCAAATGAGTGGTGGATCTAGTCAAATGAGTGGTGGTTCTAGTCAAATGAGTGGTGGATCTAGTCAAATGAGTGGTGGTTCATCTAGTATGTCAGGTGGTTTTGATCCTACTTCCATGAATAATCAGATGCTGCAAAACAATATGCAGCAAATGGCTTCTGGTCAACAGATAAATGCCAACATGATGAGTGGTGGATCTTCTGGCGGAAGTGGAGGCAGTTCAAGCATGTCCAGCATGGGTGGTAGTGGCGGATCCAGTGGAAGTGGAGGAAGCTTTGATCCAAACTCCCTTAACAAACCAGAAAATAATAAGATTGACCCTAGTATGTTTATGTCCAATATGGGCGGATCTGGCGGTAGCAGTTCGGGCGGAAGCTCCAGTGGAGGAAGTTCAACTGGCGGATCCAGTCAAATGATGAGTGGTGGGAGTTCTGGTGGAAGTTCAAGTAGCGGATCCAGTCAAATGATGTCGCCTTCCAGCGTGATGGGTGGAGGAAGTACCGGTGGTGGATCCAACCAAATGATGAGCGGAGGAAGTTCTGGCGGAAGTTCTAGTGGCGGATCCAGTCAAATGATGTCACCATCCAATATGATGAGTGGTGGAAGTTCTGGCGGAAGTTCTAGTGGCGGATCCAGTCAAATGATGTCACAATCCAATATGATGAGTGGTGGAAGTTCTGGCGGAAGTGGTGGATCCAACCAAATGATGAGCGGAGGAACTTCTGGTGGAAGTTCAAGTGGCGGATCTAGTCAGATGATGTCACCTTCCAGCATGATGGGCGGTGGAAGTTCTAGTGGGAGTTCGAGTGGCGGATCAAGTTCGAGCAGCGGAGGAAGCATGCCAAACTTTAACCCCAATCAGCTGATACAGAACATGATGAGTGGCATGAATCTCATGAACCCTAGTCAATTTGTCGGCAGGAAAAGATTTGTCCGTTAAATGAAGAACATACTCAATAAATTACAAAGTACATCATTTCTTGTGGTTCATTCAAATTCATTCGGGTCACTGAAATTTTCATCGGTTTTAAAACACTTTGAATGGGTAACCACTATCAAGCGAAACCATGAATTATTGATTGATTGATTATATATTGTTTAACGTCCCGTTCGAGAATTTTTCACTCATATGGAGATATGGAGATGTCACCACTGTTGGTGAAGTGCTGAAAAATTTAGGCCTATGCTCTGCGCTTATGGCCTTTGAGCAGGGAGGGATCTATATCATACCACACCTACTTTGACACGGGGCCTCGGTGTTTGCGGTCTCATCCGAAGGACCGCCCCATTTAGTCGCCTCTTACGACAAGCAAGTGATACTGAGGATCTATTCTAACAACCCGGACACCATGAATTACGACGTAACAGTATCTGAAAATCTATCATTTCGGAAGCACCTCGCTTAATTCAAACATTCACCCGACGTAGTTTTGAAGCACTTGAATCAAGCGTCTGTATCAACAAATAATACAAGTACACGAGACCTTCCGATTGCAAGCGACTTCAATATGGAGTGTAAGAGACTAAGTGATGGGGCGTTTGTAAAATCCAAGCAACGGTTACATTTGAAAAAAGAGGGGCTTGGAAATGCAAGATCATAATTATGCACTATTATAATCCGATATCGAAACTGGCCTTAAACAACCTATCCACGAGTCCTTGTGATTAAATAAACACACTCTCTCTCTCTCTCTCTCTCTCTCTCTCTCTCTCTCTCTCTCACTCTCTCTCTCTCTCTCTCTCTCTCTCTCTCTCTCTCTCTCTCTCTCTGAGTTCATCTAGCTAAACAAATGTTTTGCCAAGTACAAGTAAATTTCCGCTTCACTTCAAGTTCGTGGTGAAAGAAATACGATATGGACTTGTGTGTGTCATAAAAGAAATTTATAAATGAATTACATGTATGTCCTTATTTTGTACATTCATATAAAATTCCCCAGTGTATACATCCAACACGAATTTAGTGAGTTTATATGCTTCTTGTAGAGTTTAATATGGATAGGGGGTGGGGGGTCACTTCATAGGTTGATTTAAAAAGAACTTATGAGGGAGGGGGTAAGAAATAAATAGATGAATGCTAGGTTCAAATAGATAAAAGTAAAATAAGGAATGACATTTTAAACAATACATTGGTAGAGAATTTAACAGTCTGCTGATCATTTCTCATTGATCACCAAAAAAAAGGGGGGGGGGGGTAAAATGCCTGTTAAAGTGAAATCCCTAGCCTGAAGTTTTGTAATACTCTTCTTGTTGAATCTATATGTCTTGAAATGTCATTTGATAGTTTTCTTTAAAACTGAATTATAGATTCTTTTTATAAAGTACTAAATACGGCAAATGGCTTGCAATTTTGACCTTCGTACATATCATGAAGTGTGATCAAAAATTAATTTTTGACTCTAATTATTAATTTATTTGTTTTTCATATTTCATTTCCTCTTGTTAATAAACTTATTTCATAAAATCTACATTTTTGTCCCAATTTAGTTTTCAAAACGTGTACTTTAATAAGAATAAATGACTTTAACTGAGGGCGTTCAAGACTGGATTTGTGACTTTATCAAAAAAAAAAAAATTTCTACAGGTAAGCTTTCTTTTAAATTAATAGGTGCAGTTTAGCATAATAAAAAAAGTCCTGCAATTTTCTAAAGAAAATTGAATTATCCGATAATTTTGCGTTGCCTGTTACGTATTACCTTAAGAGCACTCAACAATGCAAATTTAGCATAATGATGAATAATTTCCTTTCACTTATGACAAGAAATTTGATTGGCTGACCACTCTTTAAGAAAATTAGTTTATATTGTATAATTTGCCATATGATATGGTGACATGCCTCTTTTAAAATAACCCAAGACAGCATTATTTTGGTCAAAAATTAACATTGCTGTAATGTTATGTTGTCACATTTTATGAAGTAGGAATTCATCGGAATTAAACGGGTACAATAAGATGCATATCCGTATATTTCTACTCAAAAACACTGTTAAAAATACAATACATCTCTGTATTATATTTGAATAATAGGAAAAAAACAAACTAGATAGTATTCGAAATATTTTGCACTGTTGATTGTGAAATGCATTTGATCTGCCTCTCATAAAATTCGTAACATTTTACCAGATTACGTCATGTCACATTGACACAGTTAAATTCTTGCACATTACTTTGTCAAGTTGCAGCATGCAATGGTAAGTTTTGATACCATATAAAACTTCCATATAATCCAAGTCTTATTTTATGCGATATATTTTCTGTCGGAGCTACACGTACTTGAAAGTTGATATTTAAACGGCACGAAGTAAACTTGACATGCGCAAAGCTATGTTTCTTTTCTCATATGTTATGTAGATTCTTTGGAAACTCACCTTTTTTACCTTTCAAATTTAAAAGAAAAAATCACATGCTCTATATCCACCTTAATAACATGAATGCTTACGCAGATCGACACCCCGTAGCAGCTGCTAAGTGAATCCTTGCGCGGTGCAAATGATCTGTATTTATCACTATTTATTCACATTACCATTAACGAAGACCTTTTTGCAAAAAATTATAAGTAATGAATTTAATTCATTGGCATATTTAAGAATTTTATATATATGTATATATATATATATATATATATATATATATATATATATATATATATACATATACGTATATATATATACGCCAGCAGATTTCATGAAGCGCGTTAGCATGTAAAGTATGGATTGTTGTATGTACCTCAGGTATTTTCAAGAATAAAATTTATATTGCCATTTCACTTTCATTTTTATCGAATATTCCCAATCGTCAAATTATGCCATTTTACTTTCATTTTTATCGAATATTCCCAATCGTCAAATTATGCCATTTTACTTTCATTTTTATCGAATATTCCCAATCGTCAAATTAATAGTAGTCGTACTGTATTTATCAAGATTCATACGCATATCGTTTTCATTCATGAGAAAAATGACTGTCATTTCAATTGGTAAAGATATCGAGAGTAAAACATTGGCAATGTAAATATTATACGATGTAACCTGGTTTGAGCCGTTTACTCTTCATAACTATCCGTAATCTGCCAAGCTTATTGTAGATATGCGCAAACTGACCCAAACTAGGTTTTATCGCATAATATGTCCAAAAATTAAATTCATTCCTAAAATATTGAAAGAGGGCCTTTCCTGAAAACCTTTTATTTCGTTATACCTGCATTCACCTGTATTGTAGATCTACCAGAGTAGACCTCAAAGTTCATGGACAATCTCTCTCTCTCTCTCTCTCTCTCTCTCTCTCTCTCTCTCTCTCTCTCTCTCTCTCACACACACACACACACACACACACACACACACACGTATTGATATTTTGTCATAATTTGAAGTTTATCACGTTATAGACAATGATCATTTTGTGATTATTTTCATCAAGGTTATACGGTAATCATTTATAGAAATTCATTACAAAACGGCATTTAGTTCGATTACATCAAGATGTTACTTAACAATTGTGTGCTGAAAATTGGTGTCACAATTAATAGTTACATTTTCTTTAAACAAAAATTGCATTAATTAATTACATTTTCAAAAAAAAAAAATTATCAGTAAACTTTTCTTATAACATTAATTTATTTAAACTGTAACATATCCCTACTGATTATAATGAATTTCGTAATGACCGTAGCACCTGACAAGTCACAGTTAATTTCTTATCATTAAAATTGATTTTTACGTTATACCTCAGACAATTCAGGTAATGAATGATCTGCAAACTACATTCAAAATACACACAGCATTTTCATTCAAGCACATCAGTTATAGTTAAAGGCTAGAGTCCAGTACACGAACTTTAAGCTTACGGACAATGGTCAGTATTGAAATATCTGTACCTGTACAGTGATGAAGAACCTGTACAGTGATGAAGTATCTGTACAGTGATGAAGTATCTGTACAGTGATGTACAGTGATGAAGAACCTGTATAGTGATGAAGTATCTGTACAGTGATGAAGTATCTGTACAGTGATGAAGTATCTGTACAGTGATGAAGTATCTGTACAGTGACGAAGTACCTGCACAGTGATGAAGTACCTGCACGTTGATGAAGTACCTGCACAGTGATGAAGTACCTGCACGTTGATGAAGTATCTGTACAGTGATGAAGTACCTGCACGTTGATGAAGTATCTGTACAGTGACGAAGTACCTGCACAGTGATGAAGTATCTGCACAGTGATGAAGTATCTGTACAGTGATGAAGTATCTGTACAGTAACGAAGTATCTGTACAGTGATGAAGTATCTGTACAGTGATGAAGTACCTGCACGTTGATGAAGTACCTGTACAGTGTACATAATTTTTCCGGACCACCTTGTTGAAGTATTTGTCGGTAAGTAAATATAATATATTGGGGAGTGTGTTAAAACTAAAGTAAATGTATTTACCAAATTTATAATACGTTTAATTTCCAGCCAATTAAAGACTATGTGGATAAGGTTCCGTGCATTAACATAACAAACTATTATAAAAAGGCTGTGATAACGAACATACTCAATATCGTAACTCCCATAGAAAATACAAATCAGAGAGATGGGCAAACGGGGACTCCTGGACATACCAGAGGTGGGATCAGGTGCCTAGGAGGAGTAAACATCCCCTGAACATTTCAAGAGAAAAATACATTTTAATGTAGGTCTTTTGCGGGGAATAATTAGCCATGCAATTCTATATCAACTGTTCTTTCAGGTAAATAAGATTTTTTCTTTGCTAATTAGATATGTTAATTTTTTAAATTAAATAAAAAATAGTCACGTGAGGAAATATGTATTTCATGTCAAATGAACTTCATGCAAATTATTACAATTATTGAACAAATATGATGAATTAAATTTTAATTGAAAATCATCTTTCTGACAGATGATTAAAGTTCTTTAGACATTGAAAAACTTTCTAGTGAATAATAAACTTGCTTACTCACAAATCAGGATAAAATGCAAAGATATAACTAATTAGAATTCTGAACATATTAGTACATAACAACAGTTACACTTTTTTCGAGGTTAAAATTCAAAGAGCCGGGTCAGTGGAGGGAAGATTCGAATTCACGCCCTCGTTCTGATTTGTTATCATATTGTTACTTTCATCATATTCGCAGGAGTACCCGCCATGGTAGTTTAGTGGTTAGGGAGCTCGACTCTCTATGGAAAGGTCCTGGGTTCGATTCTTAATCGCAGCGCCGTGTCAAACATAAGGCATTTAACATATATTGTTAAAAGCTGAAGTTGCGTGTCACGGTAGGCGTTGGCGAAATCAAGAACCCTCACTGCTACGGCCTTAGGCAATTCATCTAAAGGTAGTGATTCTTCTGTTAATTGTTAATGCAGAGGAAATGACATCAAGCTCGAACTGCATGGGTACGTGCACATGTTTGCCTTATTTTGCTAAGTTTTGTTTGTTTTACATGTACGTCCCTTCGAAAAATTTTCACTCACATTGAGATATCAACAGCTGTAGGCGAAACACTATAAATGTAGATTATGCTTAGCGCTCATGGCCGTAACAGTGAGGATTCTATAATGTGTTAATGACTGCCACGACACAGAACCTCCATTTTTAAGGTCATATCCAAAAGATTCGTGATTCTTGCTTCTAAACGCCGAGCGTTTGGCGAAGGAGCAATCACTACCTGTGTTTTATATGTCTTAAGTTTGGCACAAGCGGTACACAAACTCACGACCTCCCGGTTACGATGCGAACGCTCCACCCCTGAGCTACAGCGATCAGCCTTGTTCTGTAGAGCTTTTTATGAAAAATAAATGAAGTGGCGTCCTTGACTACAAGTAATTGATACACATTACAGTGGGGGAAAATATATTTACACAGACGTGCAAACATATCTGAAACATCTGCAATTATCAGAGAAAAAACGTGACAATGGTAGAGAAATACAGAATATTTCGAACGGAGTTTTTGAGGTATAAGAAATATTATCGTAAACGTACATGGATAAGATAGGATCTTCCGGACACGAATGGATAAGACAGCTGTTATAAATCGATGATACAAAGGCGTCCATTATATTAGTTTGAAGGTGATCCTTAAGTTTAATTTCAAGCATCCAGGATGGTGACTCTGTTGCTGGTACTGTTATATCTGGGTGTAGGTAATGTACACACCTTTACAGTTAATTTCTACCGCAATGTATAGCATTTTACCTAGTGTGAAGAAACCAAGGTTTTAAGGTTTAAAAAGTTTTGGAACTATTTTCCTTTGACTTTCCATTTGTGAATTATTTTAGGTGTTGCTGATAAAACAGAATTAACAAATCAACGTCTAACATCAACAAACAATGGGAATTCTGAAGAACGGATTTTACAATCAACCAGTGACAGCCGCCCGGGTGCATCAAAGTTGAAACATAGCCCATCATATTCCAACAAGGATCTCTCTTTCACGAAATACGACTTCTTCCGTCCGCATGTTGAAGAAAAGAACTGGAGTCACTGGAGTAGGAAGACTGGCGACTTCCAAGGTCCAATTGCGGGAATGTTAAAGAAATTGCTGTTGACCGGCAAATTTGATGCTGTGGCCAGTTTAGTAAGACTGGAACTTTTTCCGAATGGAAAAACAGGAGGGTTCCATCAGCAGCCAGCCATGCCACCACTCAAACAACTGTCATATTACTATAACTCAAAGCCATTACCCTCCAACGTTCAACCACAAAAACTATTTCCATTCAAAGGAACAGTTAATATGCCTCAGTATACATTTACCAGACCGTTGCTTCAAATTGCTGTTGCTAAGCCTCTGTCCCAAATTGAAGTTGCCCAACCGTTGCCCCAAATTGCTGGTGGTCAGCCTATGTCTCATATTGAAGTTGTCCAGCCGTTGTCACCAGTTGTAGCTCAACCTTTGTCCTCACTGGTTTCACAAAATGGAGCGACAAGCAGTTACACGGTTCCAGAGCAAATATCCGAACTTGGAATTCCAAATTTACATCCAGAGCTGCTGCTCCCTAAGTTTCCCGATCAAACATCAATCCTGATGAATTCGGGATCAGAAATAAGCAACGGCTTTAATGGACAACACGTCCAAGTTCCATTCGAAACTATGTATCATCAATACCAAACTATGAAGGAAGAGAATAACGAACAATCTTACAAGGAACTGTCCAAACTTTATGATATCATGCATGCTTTGAAAGTAGTTAATTCAGAATCTTTTACAAAGGATTCGAAAATCAACGGAAATAACCCAACCACCCTACCGACCGCTCCGTATTCAGTGCCCACTCTGCCACCAAGTAAAACATCGTCATAGAAATCATGAGAACATGTCAACAGCTTCTAAAATAAAGTTACTTCCTAATTACTCCGTTCAGCGTTGTGATTTGAGGTAAAAAGATGAAAAACATTTTTGTGCATTTTTATTCAAATACAGTTACTTTTTACCAAAAGTGCTTGGATCAAAGCT
The DNA here is from genome assembly GCA_024699665.1 of Ostrea denselamellosa. NCBI lineage: Eukaryota > Metazoa > Mollusca > Bivalvia > Ostreida > Ostreidae > Ostrea > Ostrea denselamellosa. The sequence goes on from JAMZEH010000069.1 coordinate 6,409,034, forward strand.
CCCAATAGGTTGTGAGTTAGGGTCAAACTTTCCAGCAGACATTGAGTTTGGGTCAAACCCACCGGTTCCTCCAGAACTTGGTTGGAAATTTCCAGTTCCACCGGCACTAGGTTGAAAACTTCCGGTTCCACCTGAACTAGGTTGAAAGTTGCTGACCTGTCCTCCGCTGCTGCCTCCCGTCTGACTGCTGGACATTGCTCCGGGGTTAAAACTTCCAGCATTCATAGAGCTTGGATTGAATGCGGATCCCCCATAGCTTTGAGAATTTGGGTCAAAATTGCCAGCGGCTATGTGATTTGGGTCAAAACCTGGGGCACCAGATGGGGAGAAAAGAACACTGGATTGCCGCTTGACTGGACCTAAAATTCGATAAAATCATGTTTATGTTCCCTATACATAAGATCACATAACAAATTATCAAAAAAGCAATAATTAATTTTTAAACTTATACATGTTCCTATCTCATCTACTATACGTCCATTTATTATCATTAAAGAACTTCCTGTTACTAGATTAATATCGTTAATTTTCCATATTTTAGAGGAGTATTTTTTTTCTTACTTGAAAAGCACAGCTGAATAAAAAAAAGAATTAGTGCACACTTCATCATTCGGAAGTTTCCTGTTCTGGAATAATGGCTTGCGTATACGAACGACTGATGTTATTTCAAATTTTCTTGTGTTCTATAAATTACACATGAGGATGATAAGATAAGAGAATTAACCTTTAAGTAGGCAAATATATTTATACATTATTCACAGAGGTAACATTTCGGTAAAAGACCGCTTTCTGCAATACAAGTAAAAACTATAAAGTACTTTAGAATGAATTTTATATCCTTGGTTTAGATTGATTAATATATACCCACACATTTGATTCTGTATTTCTACAACTCCAGCATTACGTCTGTTAGCGCGATTACGTGTTATGTGACGGGGTGACTACTCGCTATGTGACAGAGCGACTAAGTGTTGTGTGACGGGGCAACTACTCGCTGTGTGACAGAGCGCCTACGTGTTGTGTGACGGGGCGACTACTCGCTATGTGACAGAGCGACTACGTGTTGTGTGACGGGGCGACTACTCGCTATGTGACAGAGGGACTACGTGTTGTGTGACGGGGCGATTATCCGCTATGTGACAGAGGGACTACGTGTTGTGTGACGGGGCGACTACTCGCTATGTGACAGAGCGACTACGTGTTGTGTGACGGGGCGACTACGTGTTATGTGACAGAGCGACTAAGTTGTGTGACGGGGCGACTACTTGTTATGTGACAGAGCGACTAAGTTGTGTGACGGGGCGACTACTTGTTATGTGACAGAGCGACTACGTGTTGTGTGATAGGGCGACTACGTGTTGTGTGACGGGGCGACTACTCGCTATGTGACAGAGCGACTACGTGTTGTGTGATAGTGCGACTACGTGTTGTGTGACGGGGCGACTACTCGCTATGTGACAGAGCGACTAAGTTGTGTGACGGGGTGACTACTCGCTATGTGACAGAGCGACTACGTGTTGTGTGATAGTGCGACTACGTGTTGTGTGACGGGGCGACTACTCGCTATGTGACAGAGCGACTAAGTTGTGTGACGGGGTGACTACTCGCTATGTGACGGGGCGACTACTCGCTATGTGACGGGTCGACTACGTGTTGTGTGACGGGGTGACTACTCGCTGTGTGACAGAGCGACTACGTGTTGTGTGACGGGGCGACTACTCGCTATGTGACAGAGCGACTAAGTTGTGTGACGGGGCAACTACTCGCTATGTGACAGAGCGACTAAGTTGTGTGACGGGGCGACTACTCGCTGTGTGACAGAGCGACTACGTGTTGTGTGACGGGGCGACTACTCGCTATGTGACAGAGCAACTACGTGTTGTGTGACGGGGCGACTACTCGCTATGTGACAGAGCGACTAAGTTGTGTGACGGGGCGACTACTTGTTATGTGACAGAGCGACTACGTATTGTGTGATAGGGCGACTACGTGTTGTGTGACGGGGCGACTACTCATTGTTTAACAGCGAGACTACTTGTTATAGGACAGTTCGATTGATTGATTGATTGTTGTTTTCCGCCACACTGAACAATTTTTCAGTTCGACTAATTGTTGTGTAAAATAGCGTTAGCGCAATTGCATATTGTGTGTTAATGCGATTGTATGTTATATCATTTTAGCATGACGTGTTATGAATAATAGATTAAGGACGATGGCATATGTTACATAAAATCGCTTTAACTCAATAGTAGTTCGTTTTGCATATTGTAACAAGAGTGTGTGATGTTTGAAATCAAGTTATTGTCAGGCGTGTTGTGCGATATTGTGTTGGCACTGTCTTGCTATTTTGCAAACTTCTATTGAATTTAAAGCGTTCGACACCACTTTATAAGATATATGGTGAATTGGGGGCGTATCCACGTTATGTTGATGTACAATCAAGGATCCTCAATTATTGGTGCAAGTTTGCGTTCGCAGGAGATAATAAATGTTCTAATATTATGTACGAATTTTGTAAATGCAAATTCACACAAGCTTTTCTAAGTGGATGCTTTATGTGAATTTTTTTTTAAATGATCTAAGTTTAGGTTATATGAGGGATTCAACTGGAGGTTTTACTTTCGAATGGTTCAAACATACTATTAAGCAATGAATCAGTGATCGCTTTGTACAAAAATGGTAAAATAATGTATTTAATTCGTCAAAAGGATTTTTCTATCGTATAATAAAAGAAATTTTTTGTTTTGAAAAATACCTTGATATCTTAGATCCTTCTGACAGAATAGCTTTATGTAGATTTCGTACTGGTAATAATCGATTACCTATCGAAGTTGGCAGATGGAACGACTTAGAAAGATCCCAAAGAAAATGTACACGATGTAATGACAATGAAATTGGTGATGAATACCATTATATATTTAAGTGTAGCAGATTTGCTACAATTAGAAATCAGTGTATTATATGGAGAAAACGGTCACCACCAAATGATTTACAACAAAATCTATTTTTAATTCTAATTTGCCACATTAAGAAAATTACATAAATTCTTAAAAGCTATTCGTCATACTCTGTCCCCTCTATAGTGACTCTGTTTATGTTGCTGCCGTTTGTACATATGTATATATTGTAAACACATTATATTGTATATTTATGTATTTTCTCAATAACTTTGATCTATGGGTAAGGAGAATACAAAAACTTCAAACTTGAAAGCTATGTATTAGCACTGTGACGTGACAGCATGTGAATTCGCGTGATCTTGTTTAAGGACGGAGCGTTCTTCCCAATGAGAGTCAATCAAGAAAGGCAATCAAGCGTAGCACAAAAGTCAAGGATTGCTCTATGGCAAATAACTTAATAAGTTACCTATTGCTAGGCTAGGCTGGACAGAGAAATATGGCGGCTTAGTATCATAGTATGCATAAAAAAACCTATTATTGACTCGTAACGATAGCTTTAGCCAAAACAATAAATCTCATATCCGTACAAGTTCAATAAACGTGACCGTGTTATCTAGTTGCATATCACAGTGCGAATATTTACATTTCCATTTCTTTTCAGAGTAAATCTTGTGTTTCCAATTCTTAATGGTAGATGTTGTTCTTAAAGATTTTGCATGCATTTATGGACTGTTTGTCTCGTGGTATAAGAATGCCAAAGTACTTTATTTCGTCTGTTGAGTGGGGATTGGATGTTTGTATTGTGAGAACCCGTACGTGTATAAATGTTTCCCATAATATATTCCTTATCTCTATATGTTTAGTAATATATTTTTTTTAGTAAGTTGAAAGGTCGGTGCTTTTACCGAGGACTGAAATACATTAAAATTACTGTTAAATAATGGTTAAGTAAATATTGCAGTATCAATCTTTCCCTTATCAATAGGTCCCTAGATTTCCTCAGGTGGCACACCATTATCCATGCCCGTCCGTCATTTTTGGAGTTCTCAGACACATGTATCATTTTCAACGAAATGTCCGTGCAGCATTTTGTGGCAGTTATTAGCCCCTTGTTTGTTGTTTTACGTCTCAATTGAAAATTTACACTCGCACAGAAATGTCACCTGTTGTAGATGTAATGTCACATGTTTAGACCTATGTTTGGCGCTCTGGGCGGCAGCAGTGAAAGTTCATTAACGTACCAACGACTACATAGACACATTGACACGGGGCCTCTGTTTTTTACGTCATATCCGAAAATCCCGTGGCATTCACTTCTTTTTCCAGGCATTTGTCGATGGAACAATCACATCAAGAACCTCATGGTTGCGATTTCAATTCATTCTTAAAAAGTTAAGTCTGTCGATTTAACTGATTGTTAACATGGAAACACATTTTCTTTAAATTACTGTCTTCTTTTTCATTTTCGTTTTACTACCTAGATATTGGCCTTACTTTTGTCTCCTTTATTTTTGTTCATATTTTAAAGTAATCATGTTAAGCTCTTAAATCAATGTTATTATGACTGATACAGTGCGCTATATAAATGTTGTCAAATAAAAGACTTGTGATGATAGCCATTTCCACTGAATGCGATGAAGAACATACATCTACTTGATGAAAAAGCTAAGATAAGGAACAGTGGCCTGTCTCATATATATAACACGTCAACTGTAATGGCTGAAAATTCCAACAGAAATGAAAAAAAAATTGTAAATACAAAAAATAATTTTTTTTTAACTTTAGTACCCTTCATGTACAACCATAACTTGCGGTAGCTCAGTGGTAGAGCGTTCGCTTCGTAACCGGGAGGTCGTGAGTTTGAGCTTTGCTTGTGCCGCGTGAAACATAGGTCGACATTGCTCCTTCGCATTTAGAGGCGAGAATCATGGGTTTTCCGGACGTAACCTAAGAAACGGAGGTCCCTTGTCGCGGCAGGCATTAGGACGTTGAAGAACCCTCACTCCCACGGCCCTGAGCGTTAAGTACGTTTAAACGTACTGATAATGATGGTGTTTCAATATGAGTGAAAAGTTCCCAAAGGGACAAAAAAAATAAATAAATAAATAAAAAACAAACAAACAAAAAACAAACAAACAAACATCAATATTTTCTTCTAGTTTGATAATTTATTTCCTTCCAAATGCATTCGGATCAAATCCACCGGATCCAGTGCCGAATCCATTAATTGAGTTAGGATCAAAGGATGGAGTAGAAAATCCGTTGGGGTCAAAGGTACCCATGCTGTTTGCAGGCGTGCTGAAACCCCCGTCTGTAATGAAAATCATTTTCATAAATCTACATAGGAAGTCTTCTCAAAAGCAGGAAATATTGAGTAGCAAGAATATAACTAGCCCTTTTCAACATCAAACTCTCCCATACGCATGTAGACGTGCTAACGTGTGGGGTGAAATAACGACTGGCATGCGTGTCGTCGCGTGAACGTTTGTTGTAAAGTAGTATTCACACTGTGATTTTTATCAAGTATTATGCATATGATATCTCTGAAATCAAGTCTGAAGAATTTCCCTGCAAACTTGTCATGTTGTATCGTAGTTTACTGCGATATTGCGGGACCGTTGTTTACTGCGATATTGCGCGTGTATTGTCTTTGGTCATGAGGGATACTGAGGGATACTGTGCATTTATTGATTTATTTGAACATCAAATTCCGCGCCTTTTCGCTGAAGAAAAAGAAATTCATATTTGTGAACTGATAAACTTAGTTCTTTCCTCTTCTACAAAACCCGCTGTTCGTTGATCATTTGACTTAGTAGTTTTTCTCCTAAAGGAATATAAATAATGATGGATATACGGTATTCTGCTTTGTAGCTGTAAAGAAGTGGAGAGGGATGGGGAGATTGCCATGCCGCAGTACGTGTGTTAATAACAAATAGACATTGCAAAGGGGGACAACTCTTTCCTCCCAAATTCCCTATCTTCATTGGGTTGTCTCACGGTAGTGGTGTAGAGCAGAGGTTGAGCGGATACGGAATAGAAGACATGAGTTCAGCCAGGAAATGTCTGGATTTCCCTGTATAAAATACCTGGTATCCATTTTGTATACAAATTGTATCGTATTAATAGACACAACTTAAAATGGATTAACTCAGGAAAGTTTTATAATTGTGTATATGTAATTTTAGATTAGTATATATATTTCAAATCAGATACAAGAAATCCAAAAATCTTTTTTTTCCATTATAAAGATTTGTTGTTCCGTGTCTCAAAGCTGAACTAGTTGAAGCGGTGTTTGAGATCAGTGTGAATTTTATGACCCATTCTATCCATAACATATTGGTCGCCGCACTGTACGTACGCAGTTAAAAATGTTAAAACAATTTGATTGTTTGCAATTAGAAAAAAAAAACTAAAACCAAGACAAATGCATGCCGGTATGGAAAACAAACCGATGTCCTTACCAAAGCCATGCTCACCAAATCCGTGATTAATGGCGTTAGGGTTAAATGGAACGTTTGTGCTCCCCCCAAAACCGTTCACTCCAAACCCTCCGCTGCCGAAATTCTGGTTGATTGTATTTGGGTCAAAAGGTGCTAAACGTAATTGAAAATTGGGACGGGTTAAAATTTTAAAACAATTGAAACAAAATATTTACAACAGATCATTTTGTGGGAAATTTGACAGATCTACATTAGATATTGATAACCTTTCAAAAAATCATATTTATCAAAATTTATGATATCAAAAATTAGAAACTAAGCAGTTACCCCCAAAACATAGAGGCAGCAGAGTCAGGAGAGCAAAGGACAGCCCAGCCATGTTAAGATAGACAGCGAATTCTGGGAGTGGAGGCTTATCGTTTTAATGTGACTCTATAACCGTAATATCTATAATTATCTTGAGGATGACCTATCTTTGACCTTGGTAATACCAATCAGCTGGGTAATGTAGATCATCTACAATGTGATTTCGACGACTTTGAGATACAGCTCTCATGCACATACTTACAACCAAAACAATTACACACCAACATCAATAAGATTTGATTCAATCCTGATCGGAATGTATAAATTAAAATTTTGAGGACTATTAACAAATAAGGTGATGAATTATTGACTTATGCATATAGTATATATACAATCTAGCTTCTAAAAGTCTTGGTCATATACATTCGCAAAAATACACATAAAATCATACAGTTATGATATAAATCAGTCTTACACTTCATAATTACTCATGTTTTGTAAATAAGATATTTGTAGCAAATGATTTTTTTAAACTTTCGATAATTTCTAGCGTATTCATAATGGTGTGACCGGTCGACAGGGGATGCTTACTCATCATATTGTTTTCTCAGTACAGCGGAGAACGTTGCCGTGTAATCCGTATGTAGATATGGTTTATTTTCTTCTTATTCAATGTGATTTCAAATAATTTTGACCCGAGTAGTGTAGTGGTTAACGCACCCACAACCCACCGCTGAGACCGAGTTCGGCAGTATTTGTATGTGAGAGGATATTGTGGTCATTCACTTGGACACGTGGGTTTCCTCCGGATACTCTGCTTTCTCTCACATCAATGACCCTTAACACCAAAATCCGAGCCAACGAGAAGCACTAATATAAGTTTATGAACTTGTTTGTTATCGTTGTAAAATAAAGTTTACAAAATGACCTTATTTGTTTTGGATAACAGAAGGATTTATTTAAAAACCAAAATAAATGTAAGAAATTTTATCATATAGGCCTAATTACATTTACGTTCAATTATGATTTTCTTAACATTGATATTGTCACCACGATGAGAGCACAATGCCTAGATACAGGTCACATTGATAAGAAAATGATGGCGGCGATGTATGAATGTACGTGTAAATAAAGCATTTTGAATGCTTGCATGCTAGTGCATTGTGATTATTTAGTTCAATTGAAAAGATTAGGCATGCTTAAAGCCAATGACTGGTTGGTTGTGTATTGCTTAATGTCTCTCGAGAGAATTATTTTCACTCATACACGTCTACAGCCAATGGAATCGGAGTAATGTGTCGAGTTATTTAATGATTAAGAAAATGACAAGATACTGCACTGTGTACCATTACACAGCAATATTATTTTGTAAAATGGAGACAACAACATGGTTACATTATTTAATATTATCGAATTCATCCGACAATATTTTCTTGCTTTCCTGATGATGGCCACCCAAAATCTCCGGAACCAAATCCACTTTTGGATCCACTGTTATCTCCATTATTTTTCCCGCCATATCCAGTTGACCAATTTTGTCCGAAGTTATTTGATCCTCCAGACCCAAACTCTCCCCCAAACGGATTCGATCCATTGGAAGGCGCACCGAATCCACCACCAAACGGGTTAGACCCATTGGAAGGGGTTCCAAAACCTCCCCCAAAACTACCGCCAAATGGGTTTGATCCATTGGAAGGGGTTCCAAAACCTCCCCCAAAACTACCGCCAAATGGGTTTGATCCATTGGAAGGGGTTCCAAAACCTCCCCCAAAACTACCGCCAAATGAGTTTGATCCATTAGAAGGGGTTCCAAAACCTCCCCCAAAACTACCGCCAAATGGGTTTGATCCATTCGATGATTTACCGAATCCTCCCCCGAAGCTACCGCCCATTGGATTAGAACTACCCGAAGAGGGCTGTCCAAAACCATTACTCATGGGGTTGGACGCATTAGAAGGGGGTTGTCCAAACCCACCCCCAAAACTTCCACCGAATGAATGAGAACCATTAGAGGGTTGTCCAAATCCACCCCCAAAACTTCCACCGAATGAATGAGAACCATTAGAGGGTTGTCCAAATCCACCCCCGAAGCTACCACCCATAGAATTGGATCCCGCACTAGATTGCTGGCCATATCCTCCATCCATGGAATTAGACGCACCTAATGGAGACCCATTTGAGGGTTGTCCGAAACCCGCTCCTCCAAAGGTACCACCCATAGAAGTGGAACCACCTGAAGGTTTTCCAAAACCACCCCCACCGAAAGGGTTGGATTCATTTGGTTGTTTTCCAAATCCACTATATTGCTGTGATGCATTCGATATTGCGCTTTCAAATCCAGATCCATATCCTGATCCAGATGATTGCCGTCTAAAACCTTGCCATACAAAAATGGATCAAATATAAATACTTATACAATACTTATACAATCTTTATTACATAACAATCAAGAACATGGGGCACATTAAGAATTCACGAGTTGCGTAAAATATATTAACTTACTTTTTGAAATTACAGTTGAAGTTAGCGCCAAATTTATGCAGAAAATCCATTTTAAGGATCCCATGATTACAATAGTTCACAGCTGACAGTTCCGAGTACAGGTAAATTATCTCCTTATACAACAAATCACTGTACTTCTTATCTAATATCAAAATCGTAGAGGTGCATGGGATCGCATGCCAAGATTTGTCGTGTTAAGTAGGGTCATGTATTTGATGTGCGTTTATTGAGACCTTCTTAGCTCAGCTACAATAAATAAATAGCTACCAAGTTTTCAAATTATGAGAAATACATCAGCATTTTAATAAACAAACTGAAGTTTAATTATCAACTAAAATAAAGCTGAATGTGCTTGTAAATCAACGCTCCCGAATTTGATCGCCTACATCTGTGATAACTGTATCTTTACCGTAATGGATGACCTTCAACTTTAACACTTACTTAGCAATGACCTTCACTTTTCATATCAGTAAGTTACTATCTAGTATAGATGAGACGGTTAATTATATATTGTTTAATGTTCCGCTCGAGAATCTTATATTCGTTTGGAGAAGTCGACATTGCCAGTGAAGGGCTGCAAAATTCAGGCCTATACTCGGCGATTACGTCCTTTCTTTATCGTGCGACACCTCTTTTGTGGTTTTCGTGGTCTCATCTGAAGGAACGCCCGATATAGTTGCCTCTTACGACAATTAAGGGGATAATGAGGACATATTCTAACCCGAATCCCCACGGCAACAAATGTGAATGCAAACTCAACTTTATGATAAACGAAATGACTTCAGATTCTCAACTTCGCCATATTTATGAAGCAATACATGTATTCCATTATTATCTTTATGTGGTGGTTTTTTTCTCCAATCTGATTCGATACTCAAGAACATGTTCTGCGTATGATCAGTTGGGTTGAATTGACATTTGTTGCTCTGGGGATCCTGGTTAGAATAGGTATTCAGTACCACTTTTCTTGTCATAAGAGGCGACTAAATGGGACTGTCCTTCGGATGAGACCGCAAAATCCGAGGCCAAGTCACAGCAGGCGTGGCACGATAAAGATTCCTCCTAGCTCAAAGGCCGTAAGCGCCGATCATAGGCCTAAATTTTTGCAGCCCTTCACCGCAATGGTGATTCCTCCATATGAATAAACAATTCTCGAGCGGGACGGTAAATAATATACTACCATGAATTCGACTTATGAAAATTGATCATCAAAATACTGATCGAATACGTTCGGAAGTAGATGAGGTAGTTTTCATCATCTAACTATGGTACATAATACTAATAATAGTAGTACATAATTGTCTCAGGTGAATGACGTATCAGATATTAACTGGTTGATACGTTTTGCACGATTAAGGAAAGGTGTTGAAAGTTATCATCACTTGGTATCATTAGCAGATAATGTAAACAAACCCTCTGTTCACGAAATGACTCTATCCAACGGCTGGTTGCTTTTATTATAAACATACATATTTCTCTTTTGTGTTTTCTCTTATGAACATGGATTTCGCTACATTTTTCATTTCTTTCGCCATGGTTACAGGTAGGTGCTTAAATACGATTAAATACAATTTACATTATTGTTAAAACAGTACATAGGACCCTCCGTTTAGAATTTATTAAGTGTGATTATTTTCCATAATTCCATATCTCCTCATTAATGTAACAATTATGATTTTGCAAAATTCCATGTTCTATTTCAATATTATTGCAGTCTGCACGTGCATTCCATTACCCGGTTTAGAAGAATTATCGTCTGCTCCGAATCGGGGGAAACCAGTTATGCTTACTGACTCAGCTATTCAAAACTTCATTAAAGATGGCGCTGATTTTAATAGTATGGTCAATACTCAGAAACCACGAAATGAAGGCAAACAAAAAACAGCTACCAAGATGGCTGTTACTCCAGATTCAACTTCTGTCTTGACTTTGTTGGAAAATATGAGTGGAATTCAACTCTTGCAATTATTAAGCAAAGCATTAAGACCGCCAAAGGTAGTGCAAACTAACAACAAAATGACAACATCCGAAATAACGAATATAAGGCCATCATATCAAGCATCCAGAGACAAGCAAGAGAATCATCAAGTTCCACCACTAAAATCTGGCTCATCTGGAATTACGTCATCAATGGGAACAAAGAGTAGACCAGTACATGAAGAAAATAATTCAAATGTTGAACTTCAAGGACTCCCTGATTCTCGTCAACAAAACACACACATGAAGACTTTACAGTCTACAGACGGTACAGTGTTAGCAAATACTGTTTATGAGAATACGAACGAAAATAAAGTTTTACAGACGTCTGGAACAAATGAACTAGTTCCTTCAAAACTATCAAATACAAATGAAGTGGATTTTGATCATGGCACTAAACAAACAAACACAGGTGTCATGGGCGTTCAGGCATTGCATACCGGCAACAACATTGGTATATATAATTCGGCTCAACTCTATACTAACCCTATGTCCATGTTGGTTGCAGGAATGGGTTCTGCAGGCGATGGAAGTATGGACAACACTGCATCTACGATTAACAGTGGTGAAAAGGCTCCTAATACAAAGGGAACGCCTGGGTTTGATCCTAATCGATTGATGAGCTCTTGGACGAATACAAACATCTTCAAACCTGAAAAATATAATGTAGGTCAAAACTTCATATCAACGGACGAGTGGGCAAACTATGCAAACCAGCCGACTGGTTACAATGGTCTGATGAATACGCTTACTCAGAAATCGATGGGAGACAATAAGAATAATAACATCCATTCAACCACCATGTCAACCCAAAAGGATACGAACATTTCTCTTAAGCCTTTCCAATCACAAGAATCGATTCAGAACATGAACCAAGGTTCGGCATTGACTGCAAAAATGAATTTCGTTCCGAACAACATGATATTACCCATTGCAAATCCTCAGATGCCAAAAATGAATATAAAATTTACTTTTGACCCCGATAAATTGAATTCATTTAAGGGGACCTTTCAACCTGGTCAGTTTGCTCCTCTTTCTGTATCTAACACCAATGAAGCACATACGCCCAGATTTGATGCTGATGCAGTAAATCAACATTTACTGGGATTTCCAGACGACACATCGTCTAGACAAAATCAGCCTGTTCCCACAGGAAAAGCCACAGATCATCAACCGCATTTTTCTATTCCAAAATACACTGCCAATTCATTTAACACTGCAGCCATGAGTTTTAGCCCGGACCTTTTCTTACATTCTTTATCGCAATATTTCAACAAAAGGCCACAGTATGAGACCAACAGGGACACTTTAGGAAAAGTTCTGCTTAAAAGTTCGGAGGGAAAAAGAGAACTGCAAAATGATATAAAAGAAGATCAGAATGTATCTTTCACGAATTCCTCGTCGCACAATGGGACTATTCATCAGACAACGGTCTCGGCCTCTGTCACAGAGAGAATGACAGGTGTCACGGCTACACCAGGTGTAGCAAAGACTACATCACTTGAAAACATTGGTGGATTCAATCCAGATGAGGTAAACAGACCAATTATGTACAATCCGGGTATGTCACCAGGGATGAACTTTGGATCATTTCAGAATTTTCAGTACAATTCTCAACAACAGAAAATTGACTCAAATTCCACAGGAGGACAATTGGGTTTCACCAGCATTGGCTTCAGTCCATCAGAGGTGAATTCCGCAAAGATGAGTTTTGACGTCAACTCTCAATTAGGAATTGGAGGGGGGTCAACTCATTTTAATGGACAATCTTTTTCTGGAGGATTCGATCCCGTAAAAATAAACTTGATGGCCATTCAAAATCCGTTTTCCTCCACCAATGACAGCAAAAGACCATCATTCACTGCCGGCACTGTGTCGGGATTTCAGTCTGCTTTCATGGGTAGTTTTAATCCCAACAGTGTCAATCAAGGCATGATGCAAACTCTGTTGAACTCCCCGGCTAAAGATAACAGCTCCAGTAATGGAAATTATTTTGGAATTGGCATCAATGGTTTTGACGTATCAAGTTACGGAGGGAACTTTGACCCGTCGTCGGTTAACAATGCAGTTTTCAACCCAAATGAGGTAAACAAGGTAAATATGCATTTTGATCCAAGTGCAATGCTGGAAAAAAATCCTGGTTACGACATCGACAAAGCATTAGCATTCAAGTTTGATCCAAGTAACATCAATAGCATGCAGATGAATGTTCAACCATTATATCTGCAAAATAATAAACAAGGATCAGGAAACGAAACCGTGATATTCAAACCTAAACTTGACACGGGTGCTAAGTTTGTTCCTGGATTACTTGGGGGAGGAGTGAATAATGGAATCCCAATGTTTAATCCAGCCACAGTGAACAATGCTCACATGAATTTTGCCCCGATTGCTATAGATAATCTTCCGACTAATCCAGCAAATATTACCCTGGGAAGCAATACCACCGACTCGCCAAAAGACACATCAACTCTCTTCAACCCTAACAAAGTCAACAATGCCAAAATGAATTTCCAGCCTGAGGGAATTGTGAATCCAGGTACCTCACGGAAAGCTGTTCAGTTTGGGACGCGTTTTACCTCAGGTCTCCTAACAAGCGGGGAATTATTATCAGAAAGTCACAATGAACGAGAGACACGGGACAAATCAAGGCTGTTAATGAACAACCCATAATCACTGTTGCCTTTTGGTTTAATAAAGCTATCAAGAATTCAACCAGTAGTCACATTACTTAAAGATCACTTAACTATGTAAATGTATGTAAATCACTGAAATACGACTGTTGTAAATTGCTAGCAACTCAGAAACGTCAGCAGTTTCTTACAATGACATTGAAATAACTTTCCATTCAGTCATTTCAGCGATATGTGTAGTTGAATACCAACGTATATTTTTTTTTCGTACAGTAATTATCTGCCTCACCTGCATCAAGACTACTTTCTTTTTCATAACTTAATATATCTGCGTTAGTTGTTTGGAAAATCATCTCCGAATATGATACTAACTGCTGACAGTTCTTAGTTTAACAGTCTTATTGAATATCGGACCAGAAATGACCTGAAGGGAATTCTTTTCGAAGAAAAGTTTTTTTTTCTCGTGAATTTGAATTTTAGCATAATAGCATATTAAAAATAGCACAATTCCAAACAGGTCCGTTGTATAGTTAACGACACTTGCTACAAACATTTTTTTTTAATGATGAAAATGAAAAATGAAGTTATACAGAAATGGATAATATAATTCAACATTTGAACATCATAAAAAATTTACAAGCCTTTTTTTTTTGTTTCAGGAATTTTATATTTGAACTTATTGTAACCATACAAAGCAAGCAAATAAAATTACATATCAACTCATGCAATCATTTTTTTTTAAAAATGTATTTATTTATTTTGTGTCAAGTATCCTAAGATTTTATTGATGTACTACGAGAAATATATCTTTTTAAGGACATTCAACTCGACAAAGTAAAGCAATAACCCTACGAAATTCATACGTTGTAGATCATCATGGTTATTAAATTTCAAAACGGAGTGATACCTCTGTTCATGAACAAAATACCAAATTATCTACACCTGTCCGAAGACCTGGCTCTTATCGTAATATCGTGAGGTCATAAAGATAAGGTCGAGTGGGGCTTAATGAAGCGTAGGAATTAATATCTCGACTCCAACATAGCATTCTTATGTGATAATTACGAAACTCCTAAGAGAACCACACCAACATAACAATCACGGACTGCTCACAGAGGCCAGGCGCAGGAAAACATGTGGCTGTCCCTCGTACTAGCGGTGACACTCGTATCTGCGGGCACGGCCCGTGATCTTAGAGGTAAAAAAAATGCAATTTCTTTTAATTTTATAGTTGATTTCATAGCCCGCGGAATAGACACTATTTACAGAGTGAGATGATTAATTACAGTCCGCCAAACTCAGACAGGAAGCACTAGCAGCGGAAGTAGTGGCAGTGGAAGCACGAGCAGCGGAAGTACGAGCACTTCTGGCAGTGGATCCAGTTCAAGCCAGCAGCTTTCACAGAACATGCAACCACCTTCATTTCTTCTAAACCCCTCACAATTTATGAGTGGCGCAAGTGCGTATGTATCGATAGGCACTTGTATATTAGAACATTTGACAGTTCATTTAGTATTTAACAGGTACATCATCGTAAAATAAATTAAATGAATGAACTTACGGTGTCATTCAAATGACATTTTTTCAGTCGCTTGTTCTATAAATCGGTTTATAATATTTAGCATATTGACAGATGCCCGGCTTTAATTCAAGCTTTACCATATGTTACGCGCTGTAAATAACACAGAGGTTCAGTCTGTAGCTCCATGAGAGGCGTGCGGGTATACCAAAAACCTGCATTTCCATCCATTAAATCATTCAAATTACGTCGCAGCTTTATTCTGCACAAGACTTGGCTGTTGTGATTTTACATCCCCGCAAGCGAAGTTTGGAGAGATACTGGAAGTCACCCTGTCCATCTGTCTGTCCGTAGACATAATTTATCTAGAAGATACCTTTAACTCCGATGAACAGATTTGATTAAAACTATATTTGTATATCTTATATGAATAATGAAGTTGTGTACCTGCTATTTTTATTGAGTTTTTTCGACATTCAAGGAAGGTATGGATATAAATGGATATATTTTCCATTTTGAGGGGGGGGGGGTGTTTTCATTGTCCAGAGTATATCTTAAACGCTAATGAACAAATTTGATTCAAACTTTGTGTATATATTATGTATATCATGAAGTTGTGCATCTGTCATTTTTATTGAGATTCTATAACATTCAAGGAAGTTATGGATATTTTTCATTTTACAGGTGGGTTTTTTTTCAACTTTATTGACTTAGTCAATCTTCTAATTAAATTTTGTAATGATCTGCTCTCTCACAGAAACTACTGCATTGATTTAGGAGAGGGCATAATGGAATAATTAGTCCATCTGTCTGTCTGTCCATCTGTTTTGGATATGATTTTGTTAATGAAATGTCTGTCGTTCACTGGCTCATTTATGTTTAATAGTTATCCATGAAATAATATTCAGAAGTAATATTAAGTATATCTTAAATATCTGCAGAATATATAATCCTGTATTTACATTCATTGCTCTCAAGAAAGCAGTTCATGTCAAACAGATGCATTTATTCTTCCATGATCACGAATTCACTATTTCCCACCATCCAATGTGCTCTGTGGGGGTATTAGTCCCGTTAGGACAGTTCTAGATTTTACTTTGCCGCCTGTCGCGTTTTATATACAGTGGGGGAAATGGTTACCCCAATAGTTCATTGATGTGTATTTTTTATGCAGCTCATCTTCATCGAGTGGTGGATCAAGCAGCACAACGAGTGGTGGATCAAGCAGCACAATGAGTGGTGGGTCTAGTGGTAGTTCTTCATCTGGTTCCCCTTCATCTAGCAGCAGCAGTCCATCTATTCCGTCCTTTGATCCTAACAAAGTAAATAATATTCAAGCAAGCTTTCTAGATCCATCCAAACTCCAGCTAGGGCAGTCTGGCGGTGGAGGAGGTGGGTTTGATCCTGACCAGATCAACAGCATGTCTTTTAGCTTCTTCAATCCCAATGCACTATTGAATAATGGAGGAAACAGCGGTCCGACTGGAAAACGTATGTATATCTTATCTATAGCTTGATTTTCTATAGTGAAAATTCGTATTTAAAGAACGAATATGGAAAGCAAATCATATACATTTTGAAGAAAAATTAATTCGAAAAGTTTTAATACGTTGTATTATAAAACTTTACTGAATGAATACGCTTTATAATTTTTTTTCCGGGGGTGGTGGTATATCCGTGTTCCTCCAAAGCACTGGGGTAGTTCATTGGGTTGAACACTAGCCTTGTGTGTAGGAGATTTTGGTTCGATTCCAGGTTGAGACAACAAGTAGTTTCTGTATCAGTTCATTCGCCAAACGTTCGAAATTAAAGATGAAACTTAAACTTTAAGCATAATAGAAAAGCTTTATTGCTAAATATTTACATTACCAATGTTTTTTAAATCTTTACCAACTGTAAATATAGCCATTTTCTCTCGAATACAATGCAGGTTTGAACAATGTGCGTATGAATCTTGATAAATATAGTACTTCTATTTGAACGGCTGGAAATTCTGACAGAAATTAAAGCAGAATCTAAATGTAAGGAATGAATTAAAATTTTCATTTCCGAAAATACGTAAGAATATCAACTGCAATGCTTCACATCGACACACTTTCATGAAACTCTGGCGTGACGAGTCGCACAGTTTATGCCCTCATGTTTTTTTTAAATGAAATTTATTTCGGCACACCTCAGAAACCTGGTAATTTCTCTGTAAAAAAGAAAGATACTCACAATAAAACCTCTTTGTTCATGTGGTTTGAGAGACTTGGTTGATATATGAATGTGATTCTGTTTTTAAAAAATGCATGTGTTTCGTTTACAGGATAGATAGATTTGTAGTCTAGTCTTTGGTGTCATGAAATTTGCAAGAGATCGTAGTTTTTAAACAATTACCACTAAAAATTAATATAAAAATAATGAATTGCACTGTTAATGCAAAGACGTTGATATTGCACATCTTAAACATTTTCTGACCTAAGTAGTTCGTTCAAAGATCACATACTTTTCTTCAATTCGAAATACATTTGCCGATATGAAATCTCGTTGAAGAGAATTTCGAATACGAAGGAATTTAAATACGTGTTTTACGCAACGCAGACTGTTATTTGAACAAGGTGTGATTAAAAATGGATAGGGCTACAGCATTCATTTTTTTTTTCATTACCATTTACTGGTATATCTATCACTATAGCATTTACTACTTAAATTTGATGCTAATAGGACGATCTCAGAAATCTACTGGCACGTTTTTATTTTGAATAAGGCCGAAGGCAAGCAGCAAGCAGTGGAGGGAGTGGTGGCAGCAGTGGCGGAAGCAGTCCCCCTAAATACGACCCCAACAGCGTCAATAAACTGACAGCTAACATGCTCGATCCTTCCTCCTCTAAACTTGGCGCCAGCAATGGAGCTGCTGGTGGATTTGATCCTGATCAGTTCAACACAATGAAATTCAACTTCTTCAACCCCAACCAGATGTCAGGTGGTGGAGGCGGCGGTAGCGGTGGTGGAAGCGGTGGTAGTGCGCCAAAGTTTGATCCTAACAGCGTTAACAAAATCCAGGCCAACATGCTGGACCCGTCTACTTCCAAGTTAGGAGCAAGTGGCGGAGCAGCTGGAGGATTTGACCCCGACCAGTTCAATACCATGGCTTTCAATTTCTTTAATCCTCAAGCTCAAGTTGGCAAAAGGGGTAAGCTTCTCATTACAGATTAAGATTTTAAAACAGACTGCAACATAATGTGAATTCTGCTTAAACATCAGTCTTAGTTTAATTGTTGTGTTAACTATTTTGCGCTTTGATATAAGCCGAAGGTTCAACATGTTCAACTGGTAAACGTTTCCATATCGAATTAATACATTTGCACAGGGTATCATTAATCTAGCCGCTGAGGTATTGATATTGTTACAAAATAAATATATATATATATATATATATATATATATATATATATATATATATATATAGGTTTCCTATATCCCTTGCGGGTCGTAAGAGGCGACTAAATGAAACGGTCCTTCGAATAAGACCGCAAAATAAAGACCTAGTGTTACATCAGGCGTGGCACAATAAAGATCTCTCCCTGCTAACCTTTGAGACATAACTCGTATTTATTCAATGATATCCATGAAGTAAAAATAATACTATATGCGAAACCTTCACAATCTTCTCTGATGCATAAAATTTAAAAAACAACATGTTATTAAAAATGTATCTCTTAATAATAGCTCGTTCTCATATCCCTATCTCTTGATAATAGTACATTTTTCATATCCCTTGCAGCTTTGGCCTCGAAAATTACAACTTTGGTGTTAACGTCATACATTTTCTGAACATAGCGTAACAATACTCAGTTGAATAAAGTACAAAACGATACTCATCATTCTAATGCAATTAATTATATGAAACAACCACATATTTGGTTGATCTTCAAGCATCTGTCATAATAAAACAAGATTTTGAAAAAATTGATAACAAACTGTTACGTGATAATGCATCATATTGAGGAAGAAAGACTGGAAGTAACCATTGCACCTCTGTGTGATACTGTGGAAACATTAATGTTCATGGGTAGGCAAATATTTTCTGGTTGATGGGGATGGAATTTCGAGGGTTATAGTCATTTCTAAAATATAACATTACACTATAGAAGCTATTGCAAAGAATAACTGGTTCGTGGGGACGTCAAGTCGTTGGTAAAAGTATCCACAAAATCCACGAACATTGAGCCCCCACGAACAGTAATGATTCCACAGTAATTTCATTTTGTATTGTATAGTCAATACCGTTTCTTTATACGTTCTCTGTAATATGACATCAAGGTATTTCAAAGCGCCAGAGCTCACCGTCTGCTCCAAGCAGCAGTGGAGGGAGTGGTGGCAGCAGTGGCGGAAGCAGTCCCCCTAAATACGACCCTAACAGCGTCAATAAACTGACAGCTAACATGCTCGATCCTTCCTCCTCTAAACTTGGCGCCAGCAATGGAGCTGCTGGTGGATTTGATCCTGATCAGTTCAACACATTGAAATTCAACTTCTTCAACCCCAACCAGATGTCAGGTGGTGGAGGCGGCGGTAGCGGTGGTGGAAGCGGTGGTAGTGCGCCAAAGTTTGATCCTAACAGCGTTAACAAAATCCAGGCCAACATGCTGGACCCGTCTACTTCCAAATTAGGAGCAAGTGGCGGAGCAGCTGGCGGATTTGACCCCGACCAGTTCAATACCATGTCTTTCAATTTCTTTAATCCTCAAGCTCAAGTTGGCAAAAGAAGTAAGCTTCTCATTACAGATTAAGATTTTAAAACAGACTGCAACATAATGTGAATTTTGCTTAAACATCAGTCTTGCTTTAATTGTTGTGTTAACTATTTTGCACTTTGATATAAGCCGAAGGTTCAACATGTTCAACTGGTAAACGTTTCCATATCGAATTAATACATTTGCACAGGGTATCATTAATCTAGCCGCTGAGGTATTGATATTGTTACAAAATGAATATATATATATATATATATATATATATATATATATATATATAGGTTTCCTATATCCCTTGCGGGTCGTAAGAGGCGACTGAATGAAGCGGTCCTTCGAATAAGACCGCAAAACAAAGGCCTAGTGTTACATCAGGCGTGGCACAATAAAGATCTCTCCCTGCTAACCTTTGAGACATAACTCGTATTTATTCAATGATATCCATGAAGTAAAAATAATACTATATGCGAAACCTTCACAATCTTCTCTGATGCATAAAATTAAAAAAACAACAACATGTTATCAAAAATGTATCTCTTAATAATAGCTCGTTTCTCATATCCCTATCTCTTGATAATAGTACGTTTTTCATATCCCTTGCAGCTTTGGCCTCGAAAATTACAACTTTGGTGTTAACGTCATACATTTTCTGAACATAGCGTAACAATACTCAGTTGAATAAAGTACAAAAACGATACTCATCATTCTAATGCAATTAATCATATGAAACAACTACATATTTGGTTGATCTTCAAGCATCTGTCATAATAAAACAAGATTTTGAAAAAATTGATAACAAACTGTTACGTGATAATGCATCATATTGAGGAAGAAAGACTGGTAGTAACCATTGCACCTCTGTGTGATACTGTGGAAACATTAATGTTCATGGGTAGGCAAATATTTACTAGTTCATGGGGATGGAATTTCGAGGGTTATAGTCATTTCTAAAATATAACATTACACTATAGAAGCTATTGCAAAGAATAACTGGTTCGTGGGGACGTCAAGTCGTTGGTAAAAGTATCCACAAAATCCACGAACATTGAGCCCCCACGAAGAGTAATGATTCCACAGTAATTTCATTTTGTATTGCATAGTCAATACCGTCTCTTTATACGTTCTCTGTAATATGACATCAAGGTATTTCAAAGCGCCAGAGCTCACCGTCTGCTCCAAGCAGCAGTGGAGGGAGTGGTGGCAGCAGTGGCGGAAGCAGTCCCCCTAAATACGACCCTAACAGCGTCAATAAACTGACAGCTAACATGCTCGACCCTTCCTCCTCTAAACTTGGCGCCAGCAATGGAGCTGCTGGTGGATTTGATCCTGATCAGTTCAACACAATGAAATTCAACTTCTTCAACCCCAACCAGATGTCAGGTGGTGGAGGCGGCGGTAGCGGTGGTGGAAGCGGTGGTAGTGCGCCAAAGTTTGATCCTAACAGCGTTAACAAAATCCAGGCCAACATGCTGGACCCGTCTACTTCCAAGTTAGGAGCAAGTGGCGGAGCAGCTGGAGGATTTGACCCCGACCAGTTCAATACCATGTCTTTCAATTTCTTTAATCCTCAAGCTCAAATTGGCAAAAGGGGTAAGGTTCTGATAAACGAAAATTGTATGACATTCATCAATTTAATGAATAAGTATGAAATAACGAAGCCAATCTCATAAAGCCTGTAAAAAATACAAATTTGAGAGTAGAGAAAAGATGGACTTCTGGAAACACCAGAGGTAGGATCAGGTGCCCCGAACGGGTACAGTAGATATTATCTGTTGACCGGGCACACACGCCGTCAGTCCTGTATCTTGGTGGTCAAAACGGAGTAATCCATAGTCAAAATTATTATGTAATTGACACGAAACATGTAAGCCAGTATTCGACGAAATGATATATTACATTTGAAAACTGTATTATTGTAATGACTATAAAATTTGCGATATGTCAACAGTCTGTTTCAATTCCCAAGGGCAAAACTTATACTCCATTATCAGCTGCCTTGATTTTGAATTCTTATTAGGCAGAATTTATTCAAAAGCGTCTACATGAGAAGAAGAAACAACCTTTGGTTGTGGCTTCACCTGGACCGTTAGAATTATCGACCGCGTTTTTATGTGTCAAATATATTCATTTTCATTCATATGTCGATTCAGAATAAAGCACACCACGGTCTTCCATGCCTGATTTATATCTGGATACTTTATTAACATACGTGCCAATGGCAAACTACCAACACAACTTTATTACAAACGAAATGAATTCAGTTTCTCCATCGTAAACTTTCCATATTGATGTAGCAATATTTCATTTTGTTGAGTGCAATAAACACCATATGCAGGTGGTAATGGAATATTACTACATAAAAATGGGAAGCTGACGATGAAGAAGTTGAAATCATCCCGTTTGAGTTGAGTTTCTAGTCTGCCGTTAACGTCTGTGTATAAGGCTCACGGCGGATGTGACTTTAAGTATTTGTTTTGTTGATACAGCTTTACTAGTCATGCACGTTATAAAAATCATTGCAAACAATTCTGTCTTATCATTTCAACAATGAAAATTCGTTTAAGGTATTCAAAAGCGCCAGACTTCACCGTCGTCTCCTAGCTCCAGCGGGTCTTCATTTGGAACTTCAGCAAGTGGAAGCTCTAGCGGCAGTTCAACTTCAGCTGGGTCCTCACAGATGATGAGTCCGAACATGTTTATTAACCCAGGCTCCTTTCTAATGGGAAGTAACTCTGGAAGCAGTGGTGGCGGTATTGGTGGAAGTTCATCTTCTCCATCTTCATCCTCTTCCACATCTTCCTCTTCCGGTGGAGGTGTGCAGAAACCATCTTTTGATCCAAACAAAGTCAATCAAATCCAGTCGAGTTTTCTGGATCCCTCCAAGGCGCAGCTCGGTTCAGGAGGTTCTGCAGCTGGAGGCTTTGATCCAGATGCAGTCAACACTTTGTCTTTCAATTTTTTCAATCCAAGCAATCTTCTTGGATGATAAAGATAGGTACATGATTAAAGAATATTTAACTTTTGAAATCTAATTTAATTTAATCTTAAATATCATAAATTGCTTTTGTCTTTCTTTTCAGGTATATCCAGGTATCAACACAATTTGTAGCCACGAAAACAAAGAATTAAAATTGAAAATTCTAGTCTGTTGTTTATCATTTCATCAGATTATATCAGTCGTGACAGGTCAGTGGTTAGACCGTTGGCTTCGTGACTGGGATGTGGTGGGTTTGAGCACTGTTTGTGCCTTGTCCACGTTAAACCAAGGACGTAAAAATAGGCAATAGCTGTGCTTTTGTCAAGCATTTACGTGTAAGTCACGGGTCTTTCGGCTAATCTTAAAACCCAAGATCCTGTGTCTCGACAGGCGTTAGAACGATAAGGAACACACTGCTATGTCCCCGAGTCATATGGTTATGTCTAAATTTGTTGCCCTCCATCTTTAGCCGGTGGCGTCTCAATATGAGTGAAAAATTATCGAAGACACAGTAATAGCAAAATAAACAAACAAAAGGAATAGCGTTGTGTTATTTACTATCAGATGTCTGAAAATTAAGATAACACTTGAAATGAAACTCTCGGTAATTATTTCTACACGCGCGTCTCCAACTTCAAATATCCAATCAAATTAATAAACATTTAATAAATTAAATTCGCTTCAGACAACGCCTGTGGACTACATGTATTTGAATATATTTTCGACAATTAAGATATTTTGTGCGATAAATTAATATATTGTAAAGTTTCTTATTTGCAATATGTTAGGGGAACAGTTATATTTTAATGTGGAGATTGAGTTAGAGGTACTTCCAGATTTGATAAGAATAATTCCATTTGACCTTTGAAACCATAAGTTCATACCCAACGTAATTTAGAAGCAGTGTCACCCCCATTCTACACTAAAACAAAAAGAGCATAGGGAAAAAAAAGAAAATATAAAAACATATAAGCAAAATAATAAATTTTCTACACATGATCAATTTCTTACTCATCGTTACCGCGGCCGTTCTTTCAATAAATGTTATATTACATGTAGATGTCTTAACGTTATTTTCCAGATGCTTCAAAGCACTGAACACATTTTCCCTGAAAACAGAAGTCGTTGTCATCATTCAACATGGACTTCATTCAAAGACTTGAGCATGGATCCACATGATAATTGGGAATGTATAATGATGAAGTCATCCGAACAACTAGTACATACGGGTTACTGTTTATCGTAGTACATACGGGTTACTGTTGACAGCAGTACTGATAAGCGCAATGAACTCTATACATTGGGTATCTTGCATGATGCAAGTCCTTTTATCACAGAGAGTCACACTGGAAAACTATATATTTTCCTTTAAATCACAATTTTAGATGCCTAATTAGAATTCATAATGCATAATTAGACGTTAGAAAAGTAATCATGAGATTTAGACAGTCAATTTTCTCTCAAATACTGATAAGTTGTTCACGATAATTATATAATTCTTTATTGCCATATTTATACTGACAACTGATTCTCAAACATGCCTTATCTGTGGCAGCTCTACGGAGTTCAAGTCGTACGTCTTTGACTCGTAGCCTAAATTACAGAATAGAAAAATGTTACCAAAAGTACTAATATTTACATTGATATATTCCATATCAGCTGAATCCAATCGGTATGTGGTGGAATTCAGACGGCTACTTTCAGGTGAGTAATTTGCGTGGCATTCTTTACTATCGGCAAGTTTGAATTATTTATAAATAATGTCATAAGTAACCTTTACGGCAAATTTAAACGATCTACTGAGATTCTATTGATATGTTGTTGATATATGATTATTACGTCAATTTAGACCAGAGAAGACAGACGTTCGACCCTAACGCCATGTTTGGGGGTGGAGGGGGAAGTTCAACATCGAGTACATCCCAATACATGGGTAGCTTCAACCCAAACCAGGTGATGAGCGGCATGGGGACCGGCATGAATATGTTTAATCCTGGATCCCAAACCAGTGGGCAGACGTCTTCACAATCATCCGGTACGACGGCGTCATTTGATCCCACAAAACTCAATAATCAATTAAGCAGTTCTTCTGGATCCCAAACTAGTGGAATGGGCGGTGGATTTAATCCCAATCAAATGATGGGAGGTGGAACTCAGTCCGGAGGCAGCAGTGGAACCAGTTCCGGCAGTAACAGTCTTGGAGGCTCTTCTGCTTTTGGGGGTAGTTTTAATCCAAACCAACAAGGTGGCTCTCAGTTTACAAATCCAATGTCACAAATGGGAGGGGGACAGGGAGGAGCATCATCGCCACTTGTGTCAAATTACAATCCCAATAATGCTGCAGTAAATATGGCAGGAGGTTATAATCCAAATGCTGCCAACACCGGACAAGGCACAGGAGGAAATGCACCATCATTTACCAACGGAATGGGCATGAATGCCCAGCAGCAATCGATGGGAGGAGGAACCATGCCAAGTGGCAATGGCATGACGCAGCAGTCGGGCAGTGGAGGTACCACGACACAAAGTGGAGCAAGCAGTGGAGGTGGTAGTTCTTCGTTTGGAAGTCCAACTGGATCAGGAACTAGTTCCGCTGGTGGAACATCCGGAACAGGTAGTGCTTCGTCATTTGGAAGTCCAACTGGCTCAGGAAGCAGTACGTCAGGAAGTGGCAGTCCCTCCTCCTTTGGGAGTCCAACTGGATCTGGATCAAGCGCTTCCTCCTTTGGAAGTCCAACCGGATCTTCTAGTAACTCACAAGGAAGTGCAAGTTCTTTTGGCAGTCCTGCCGGGACACAAAGTGCATCTACAAGCGGAAGCAGCAGTTCTGGTGCTGCAGTGTTTGGCAGTCCTACATCCGGAGGTGGGTCTTCATCTGGAAGTGGTGCAACCCAGACTTCCGGTGGAGGATCGTCAATGCCATCATTTGATCCTATTAAGACAAACGTTGAGACAACCCAGGCAGGATTTAATCCCCTTAGTCCAACTTTAGGTATGGATGTGATATAATGAGTACTATGATCAAACTAAGGAAATAAGATACTGTTACATGTAGCTACCCCGTAACTAATCAAAGTGAAGCATACTACCTTCATGGACGTGTATTACCTCGAGCATGTTTCTTGTAGGGAAAGTACAAAACTTTATGGGACCCCAATCCAGTTGTGAGTATAACATTTGTTTGTAGCAGTTCGAATTAATAGATATATATTACATGGACATGGTTATTTCTTCTGGTTATGTATATTCAGCAACTGGTGGCGTTTTTGATCCCGGTTCAGTAAACACACAGATGGCAGTTCAAGGAGCTAGTCTGAATATGTTTGGAGGTAAGATATGTCCCTAGAACACTCAAAATGACTAGAAAATGAACAATAGCAAAATGACTACAAAAAGACCAATAGCGAAATGACTAGAAAATGACTAATAGCAAAATGACTAGAAAATATCCAAAACCAAAATGACTAGAAAATGACCAATAGCAAAATGACTTGAAAATGACCAATAGTAAATGACTAGAAAATGACTAATAGTAAATGACTAGAAAATGACCAGTAGGAAAATGACTAGAAAATGACCAGTAGCAAAATGACTAGAAAATGACCAATAGCAAAATGACTTGAAAATGACCAATAGTAAATGACTAGAAAATGACTAATAGTAAATGACTAGAAAATGACCAGTAGGAAAATGACTAGAAAATGACCAGTAGCAAAATGACTAGAAAATGACCAATACCAAAATGACTTGAAAATGACTAATAATAAATGACTAGAAAATGACCAATAGCAAAATAACTACAAAATGACCAATAGCGAAATGACTAGAAAATGACCAACAGCAAACTGACTAGAAAATGACCAATAGCAAAATAACTACAAAATGACCAATAGCGAAATGACTAGAAAATGACCAACAGCAAACTGACTAGAAAATGACCAATACCAAAATAACTACAAAATGACCAATAGCAAAATGACTAGAAAATGACCAATAGCAAAATGACTAGAAAATGACCAGTAGCAAATGACTAGAAAATGACCAATAGTAAATGACTGGGCAATTACTAATAGTAAATGACTAGAAAATGACCAATAGCAAAATGATTTGAAAATGACCAATAGTAAATGACTAGAAAATGACCAGTAGCAAAATGACTAGAAAATGATCAATAGCAAAATGACTAGAAAATGACTAATACTAATATGACTAGAAAATGACCAGTAGCAAAATGACTAGAAAATGACCAATAGCAAAGTGACAAGAAAATGACGAATAGCAAAATGACTAGAAAATGACCAATAGTAAATGATTAGAAAATGACGAATAGCAAAATGACTAGAAAATGACCAATAGTAAATGATTAGAAAATGACCAATAGCAAAATGACTAGAAAATGACTAATAGTAAACGATTAGAAAATGACTAATAGTAAAATGCCTTGAAAATGACTAATAGTAAATGACTAGGAAATAACCAATAGCAAAATGACTAGAAAATGACCAATAGCAAAATGACTAGAAAATGACTAATAATAAATGACTAGAAAATGACCAGTAGCAAAATGACTAGAAAATGATCAATAGCAAAATGACTAGAAAATGAGTAATAGCAAAATGACTAGAAAATGACCAATAGTAAACGATTAGAAAATGACGAATAGCAAAATGACTAGAAAATGACCAATGGCAAAATGACTTGAAAATGACCAGCAGCAAAATGACTTGAAAATGATCAGTAGTAAATGACTAGAAAATGATCAATAGCAAAATGCGATATGACTGTCTAATATACTTTCTGCAAGTGGTCTGCCATTGCAACATTAGGTGCTGGGAGTGGTGATCCAAGCAAAATGGATGCCAACTCATTAATGGGCGGGTCTCCTGGAATGATGAGCGGAGCCAATCAAGTTAACGGTGGATCCAGTAGTGGTGGAAGTAATACGAACATATTTAATCCTATGGGATCAATGATGGGTGGATCCACTGGGAGTGGAGGTGGAACCTCGGGTCCCTTGAATATGATGAATTCTATGATCAGTACATCTGGTACAGGACGAACGAGCAGTTCAGGTAATGTACAAGTTTTCAGAAAGTAACTAAATAATACAGCAGGTGGAAACGGCTGATATTATTGATATATGCAAGTGTCTATATCCTATCACTCTTTAATTATGAAAACTTTAAAACATAATTAGTCTTACATACATGAATTCAGTCGCGATTAAAAAAACCTGTGACATATGTATAAATTCGGAAACGTCACATGTGATTTAAGAAATAATTCCATTACTGCTGACTGTTCGACATATGAAAGTTTAAAAAAAGAATTAGAAATCAACAAAACACTCTATAAATAAAGCGAGTGTGGATTATCCTTCCGGGAGTAACTAGTAGCCTATGAATTAGAGTGCACTGTTGCAAAAAACGGGACATAGAAATGATCATGAATTAATGAATGCTTACTTAATGTCTGTACTGACTATGTAGGTGGAAGTGGCGGAACCTCCTCCAGTGGAATGTCACCTGGCGGAAATCCAATGGATCCCATGGGAGCAATGTCTGGTAATGCATTGTGGATTCCCAATTCATTTCATTTCATACTTTTCCTATCACACGGCTTCTATTTGCTATTAAATTGTCAAAGCGGTCCCGGATCGGAACATAGGCTGTTAAGATAGGGAGTGAATGTTCCTTCGCCAGGCGCCCGGGATTAGAAGTGAGAGGGTCCCACATTAGATGTGAGAGCACCTGACATTAGAAGTGAGAGCGCTCAACATTAGATAGAGGTGAGAGCGCCCGACATAAGTGTCAGAGCGCTCAACATTAGATATAGCTCGGCATTAGATATTAGAGCGCCCGATATTAGGAGTGAGAGCGTCCGGCATTAGGAGTGAGTGTGATCGGCATTATATGTGAGAGCGCCGGGAATTAGATGTGAAAGCGCCCGACATTAAGAGTGAGAGCGCTCAACATTAGTAGTGAGAGTATGCGGCATTAGATGTGAGAGCACCCGACATTGGGAGTGAGAGCGCTTAGCATTAAATATGAGAGCGCGCGACAGTAGGAATGAGAGCATGAGAAATAAAAATCACGAGTCTTTCGGATATGACCTTAAAAGGAGGTTTGGTGAGTTCGAGCCCCGCTAGCGCCATGGCCACGTCGTCAAACCTAAGATATAAACATTGATAGTGATTGATCCTTCGCCAAACGCTCGGCATTTAGAAGTAAGAATCACGGGTCTTTCGGATATGACCTTAAAACGGAGTCCTGTGTCGCAGTAGGCGTTGGCACATTAGAGAACCCTCACTGTTACTGTTGCTGCAGATTCTGTTTTATCCAACATATCGTCAATTTTTACACCCTTATTCCGGTTTATCAGATTTATGATACAGGTAGCAGAGACTTGGAACTAATTCATTTCTTGTAATTCATTAATTTGGTTGATGTAATTTTCCAAAAGAATGCCTATTCTTTAAAAAGTCTAAATTAAATGTTTGATATCAACAGATAAATCAAATTTAAACTAATAAATCTTGGGTAAATTTTAAGTGCAAAAAGGTCAAGTTTAAAACACTGTAGCTCAATAACAAGCATTGTGACCCCAGTTTTTCCTTTTACTTTCCTAATTATCCTTTAAAGAAGAAATTAAAAAAAATTCTTCCAAAAAAGTTGATAATACTGTAAAATTCAGGTGCGATCCTCTTTAAATCGGTGTTTACAATCAAATATCACTCGGTCATTTCTAATGCATATTCAGAAGACAGATAAAGTGGCAGTTCTGACTGGTCTTATTTGTGTAATGCTTTGTATTCTGTTAAGTAACGTGCCACATGATTGAGAAAAGTAAATAATATTAAATACCTTTTAGTAATTCGTTATTTTACGCTCTTTAAACAATTGCATCTGAGTTCGTTACATCATGTTGGGATTCCCCTCATGCGCATGGGGCTATTTTACAGACGCCCAACAGGCTTAACCATGGTATATATTTATGGGTTTTTACTTATGTATTTTTGAAATAATCGCTCATTGTTTTCTTTTACATCTAAATATTTCCCAAGAATTCCGATTTCAAGCTAAGAGCACTTGAAGTTCCTCTTTCATAATGAGGCCGCGGGCTGACGAATCACATCCACTGGTAAATCAGTTTTACGTATTATACCATGAAATTTTCCGTGGCCTTAAAAATATAGTATACTAATCTCTTGTAAAAAAAGAAGAAAAAAAGACGAAAATATATGAATATAATACGTCCTTTATTAGAACACTTCCGCGGTAACAGACATCTGTTCCGCGGAATAGCACGAGACTTTTCCAATCTTGTTTCACAGACTGGGCCGCTGGCCCGTGCCTGCCCATAATAAAGGTGGATCTGTGGCTTATTCGTCTATCCCAATATTTCCCCAGATCTGCAGCTAATGTAGTCACTGATCTTTCGCCAAATCGCTCCGCATATAGAAGCGAGGGTGGCGGATCGTTCGGACGAGGCCTCAGACATTGGGGTTCTGTTTCGCAGTGGGCGCTCTCACAATAAATAACACAACTGCGAGGTCCTGAGGGACATGTAACGGTGTGTATCATTTCACCTACCGCTTGTGTCGTCAAGATATGAATTAAAAATTCTCAAAGGGTAGTACATCAAATACACAAACAAATATTTCGTTCATATATTTTTTTTCTTATAAACTTTCCAAAAGTTTTATACTTTTTGTATATTCATGTATAATAATGTATTCATATCATTATATCTTAAGTTCAAAAGAGAAAGTGAAAATTATCGTCTATTTACCTAGACTTTAGCGATTTCTTCTTTTTTTTCTTTTTTTTTTGGGGGGGGGGGGGGGGGGAGGAGGGGGGCTATGATTTGAAATTGTACTGTACTGTAACAGTGATAATTTTATGTATTTATATTTTATTTATTTTTCATTTTATTATATTTTGTTTGTTTGTTTTTCTTTCCTTCATGAATTTTTCACTCATATCGAGAAGTCGCCGGCTATAAGTATTTAGAGTATCATATGCCTATTTTTAGCACTCAGGATCGTAGCTTTATTGTGTCATTTAAGGTCATATCCGAAAGACCAGTAACTCCCACTTGGAAATTCAGAGTAAGCATAGAGGTCTATGTTGTTCAACTCATGACCTCCCAGTTACGACGCGAACGCTCTAACCATTTAACTTCCGCGACCGGTGTAAATGTAATGAAACGTGATTCGGATAAACCATAGGACAAGTTGTCAGCAAGCTGCTTTAGTACATGGATGTTTCATAGAGCTTTTTCTGTTGCCATGCCTGCAGTCAGTGTAAATTGCTCTGTCACGTGATGCTTTTTTTTCAATGGCCAGTAAGAGCCAGGCTATTTCTAATGCTTCAGCGCTAATTTTTGAACGTTTTCGTTTGATGTTGCTATAGGTGGCGGGGCCATATCTAAGTTTACTGGTGGCACAAATCTCATGGATCCTAAAGGATTTATGAATGGTAAAATTTCCAGATTTATCATTAGTGAATGTGTCTTTATATTGTTCCATTGTGTTGTTACTGTTTGTAGTGTTGCAAAATTGCATGAGAATAAGTAATAATGATAATAATAATGATTGGTTTTTATATAGCACTTTTCCAGCATACGCTGCTCAAAGCGCTTCACAATACCTTATTACCCCAGCAGACTAGTTAACATTTCAGAGCTTTCTCAGTGCAAACTACCAACAAGGCGCTAAAGCACTAACATTCTAACAATCTCTTTCACTGACTATAGCCAGGTACCCCTTTTACACTTAGGTGGAGTGAATGTTCTTTTGCCAAACGCTCGATATTTAAAACTGAAAGTCGGGGGGAGGGGGTTCCGATAAAAATTGTGGTACTTCACCTATACCTATGATGTTTATATATGAGTGAAAAATTCTCAAATGGATGTAAAGCGAGAAACATATATTGCAAAATTATATATATACATACATATATATATATATATATATATATATATATATATATATATATATATCAAAATAACATTATGGTAACGTATAAACAAGTGTTGCACATCATGTCGAATTTATTACTCTATTTTCCTCCATATATTCAGAATCAGGGAAGTGCATGGTATTTTCGATTTTAAAAAATTGTAGTTCACCTGTCATAAATATTACCTTTCTTACATAGGGGGAGGCTTAACCGGTACCCAGTCAAATCAATTTTCAGTGCTAGGTAAGTTTCACAGCGATTCTTTTTTCTTTGATTTTTGTGTCTTCCGCGATCGAAGATCAGGAGGCATATTGTTTTTGTCCTGTCTGTCATTCTTACCGGTATTTCTGTCCGAAACTTTAACCCTCCTAATAACTTTTGAACAGTAAATACTAGTGCTTTGATATTTCACATGAATATTCCTTGTGACAAGACTTTTCAGTTTGTAACAAAGGTTTTACCTTGTGATCTTGACATTTGGGTGTGACCTATTTTTTTTTTTTTATTTTAAATTGACCCTAACTTTTGAATGGCAAGTAGGAATTTTACATGAGTGTTTATTGCGACAAGATCATGTGGCCTTGACCTTGGCCTACTTTATAAAACTTTAACATTGGCAAGGTTATCTTCGAATTTGCCAATATTGGGGGAGGGGGGGGGGGTATTTCTCAAACACATCTTGTTTACTATGTGTTGCAAATTGTGGAATTTTTTTTATTTTTTTTTTTTCGTTTTTAGTTTTTATTTCTTCATTTGCAGGAAAACGTGCCTTAACAGGTAAACTTTGAAGAATTCATTATAAAAATAACTTAAAAGGTAATATTTGAAAAATCCATTATAAACCTGCCTGAGTAACAGGTAATCTTGGGAAGCTTTATTATAAACCTATAAACAGATAGAATCGGGAGCTGTGTTATAGATGCACCTTAAGCTGTAATCTTTGTTGGAGATTTTGTAAATGTACTTTGACAGGTAAGTTTTAGAATTTAGGGGGTGAAGGGGTAGAAAGAACAAGAAACCATTTTCAAATACTTGTAAATCTCAGTGAAAGTACAAATATATTAGTACCATTATTATACTTATTAATAGCTCGTGTGTGTGTATGTGTGTGTGTGTATGTATGTATGTGTGTGTATGTATGTGTGTGTGTGTATGTGTGTGTGTGTATGTGTGCATATGTGTGTGTGTGTGTGTATGTATGTATGTGTGTGTGCATATGTATGTGTGTGTGTGTGTGTGTATGTATGTATGTGTGTGTATGTATGTGTGTGTGCATATGTATGTGTGTGTGTGTGTATGTATGTATGTGTGTGTGCATATGTATGTGTGTGTGTGTATGTATGTATGTGTGTGTATGTATGTGTGTGTGCATATGTATGTGTGTGTGTGTGTATGTATGTATGTGTGCGCCCCCGCGCGCGTGTGTGTGTGTGAGAGAGAGAGAGAGAAAGGGAGAGAGAGATTTAATTTGCTGTAAATGATTTTTTTTTTATTTTCAAGGAGTGGACAAGGTAAGAACTTGTATTAATGAATTAAAAAAAAAATAAATTTAAGAAAAATACATAGCAACGTCGAAAAAGATATTGTACTTTTTTAACCAAAAACTTTGCAGAGCATATGCTTTGATGATTTGAGTGTTATGTCTTGTAGAGTGTGGGCAATAAGTACCGGGATCTGTTCCTGTCACTGCTGGATGTCCTCGAGAAAATGTCGAATTAAATCATACTGTCATTTAATGGAGTTATTTCATTTTGACTTCAGCATCGAGAGTTTACCAGCTGACATTTAAGTCTAAAATATTTGAATATCCAAGGATGTGAAAATAGAATTGGTTACAAATGAAAAAAAAAAGAAAAGGAAAAGCAAGGTACTGTAAACCAACTTTTGATGGACTGGTTCATAGCGACTAATTTTCACGACCGAGAAGAGACATTTAACGACTGATTCGCAATGATGAGAATCTCATGAAAATTTCTCGCAAACGAATAAAAGTTGATTTACAGTATCATATTAGTGCTTTTGTTTTATTGAATCATTTGTTCAGAGAATTAATAATGTTAATTATTGTTTTGTACATTAGCGGTTGACAAAAGCCTAAGGGCGATAACTCCGGTGAAAGTAAGTCAGTACAATAATATAAAGGTCTGCTTACTGCATTATTTAAAGGGCCATCAGAATGAAAGTTTTCAAAACGGTGAATAATTAGCCATTTTCAGATTCTAAGGCCAATAACTTTGGTGAATATATCCCAAAGGTCAAATGACATAAAACTCGAACATCGTTTACAAATATAAATTCATTATCTACAAGCACAGCTAAACAAAAGGTTATCACTGAATGGTACCTAAACAAAAGTCCAGGAAACTGAATAGTAACGGATGGAAAAAAAATACCACTTTTATGTTCCTACCATTTCATGGCAGGGGCATTCTGAGAAAATTGGATTTTCTGCTTTAGAAGACTTTTTATTGACAACATTGGTTCCGATAGCGATAGAGACGCAGGTGAAAGATATATGTATATCGTTAAATGAAGACCACGAGATCTGTCTCGTTACCTAGTGTACAAAGTGTAAGGTATGTTGAAAGTAAATATCGTCATAATGTTTATTATATTACACGTATTTCTGTTAGCAATCGGCTGTTTTGGAGTATCAGGGGGTAAGTATGAAATATATATATACATATATATATATATATATATATATATATATATATATATTCTATAAAACGAGCGTTCAGCTGTAAAAACCACAAATTGTAAACTTGTCAATTCTATTTAAGAGAACTCTCAGTCTTGCTCATTTTGTTTGAAGTCAGTTCTTTATTTGCACACATTTTATTGCACCGACTTGGTATATTAAATGTATACATGATTACACAAACAGCCCCTATAATGACTTACAATCCTGCAATGTATGAGGGTCTAAACATCCCTGTCTACAATCCGAACACTATCTCCTTCGTCAACTACAACCCAATGAATGAACAAAAACCGAGGCCGTTCTCAGAGTTCAAAGACGTCACGACATCAGCTCCGCAGTCTCTCAAGATGAAATCACTCGCTTACTCTGGGAATTTTAAACAAATCATGGTGACACCTTCTCCGTTTGACATGAATGGAGCAAAGTTTGATCCAAACAATGGGAATTTCATGAGAGGATTCGATCCCAACAGCTTTGCAAATAAAGGTGACAATCTTTCAAACAAATATTAATGCACTATAGTCTTCCAACGGTTTTAGCGTGGTAGACGTATTCTCGGGTGTACACTCAGTTTTAGCGTGGTAGACGTATTCTCGGATGTACACTCAGTTTTAGCGTGGTAGACGTATTCTCGGGTGTACATTCAGTTTTAGCGTGGTAGAGGTATTCTCGGGTGTACACTCAGTTTTAGCGTGGTAGACGTATTCTCGGGTGTACACTCAGTTTTAGCGTGGTAGACGTATTCTCGGGTGTACATTCAGTTTTAGCGTGGTAGACGTACTCTCGGATGTACATTCAGTTTTAGCGTGGTAGACGTACTCTCGGGTGTACACTCAGTTTTAGCGTGGTAGACGTATTCTCGGGTGTACACTCAGTTTTAGCGTGGTAGACGTATTCTCGGGTGTACACTCAGTTTTAGCTTGGTAGACGTATTCTCGGGTGTACACTCAGTTTTAGCTTGGTAGACGTATTCTCGGATGTACAATCAGTTTTAGCGTGGTAGACGTACTCTCGGGTGTACACTCAGTTTTAGCGTGGTAGACCTATTCTCGGGTGTACACTCAGTTTTAGCGTGGTAGACGTATTCTCGGATGTACATTCAGTTTTAGCGTGGTAGACGTACTCTCGGGTGTACACTCAGTTTTAGCGTGGTAGACGTATTCTCGTATGTACACTCAGTTTTAGCGTGGTAGACGTATTCTCGTATGTACACTCAGTTTTAGCTTGGTAGACGTATTCTCGTATGTACATTCAGTTTTAGCGTGGTAGACGTACTCTCGGATGTACATTCAGTTTTAGCTTGGTAGACGTATTCTCGGATGTACATTCAGTTTTAGCGTGGTAGACGTATTCTCGGATGTACACTCAGTTTTAGCGTGGTAGACGTATTCTCGGATGTACATTCAGTTTTAGCGTGGTAGACGTATTCTCGAATGTACACTCAGTTTTAGCTTGGTAGACGTATACTAACAATGGGACTTGTTTTTTTTTGTTTTTTTTTTTAGTGCAGCCATTTCGAGGGGTATTGGTGACGGAATCGCCAGCTGGACATGACTGGAATGGCGGATGGCCAGGTAGTAGGTGGATCGTCATGTTATATTTGCTCCATCAGCAACTTTGACCTTGATCACAATTTTAGTACTATACGAGCGACTTAATACTTGGTGATCTGAAAGGTGAAAGATGACATTGGGGTCAAGGTTACTTCTTAAGAGTCAAAGGTTGACGACTACGGCAATATTTCACGAACATATATTGTGTAATCTTTTCTGAATCTTAATAGAATCGAAGACTTTAGCATCCCGAATTCTTACAACCATTATTAAACAAAGATGTCTGTGAGCCAAATTGGCACAGAGAACACAATGTCGATAATCTAAATGCGAGTATTGTCATGTACAAAACTGTTAATCTGCAATTGCAGGCGAACGAGTTTTTAAACCCAACAAGGAAACGGTGTTGGGAAAGGAAAATGATCTCGTAAACAGCAAGGAAAACAAGGTTGCCAACGTCTCGGCTAAATCTTGGGACGGACGCTGGCCAGAGGGTATAGACTTTAGGAGAAACCTTGTCATTTCATCTCCTGTGTATTTACACGTTTTTATTGCCATTCTTATTACGTCACTTTTAGGAGATGTTCAAGAATTTTCTTCAAAAGCCACAGAGTCGTGGAACGCAGCGGTAGGGACAAAACAAAACAATGGCAAATGGCAAGGTAGACTTGAGCCCTGTTCTAGATGATAACCACTCACGACTCTTAATTCCAGGCATGCATGTCTAACAGTTCTTCTCATTTTAGACAAGTCAGGAGATTTCTCCAGTAAAGCAACCGAATCCTGGAACAAAGCGCTCAATAATGGAGAAAATCAAGGTAAATCAGTGCAGGGACGGGGAGGTCTGAATTAGTGTGTATTTGTGAGGGGACCAGGTCCTCTATTCCTTTGGTTATTTTGGCACAGTAAGTTGATTGGATCATTTGAGAAAGCCCCCCCCCCCATTTTTTATATCAAAAATTGCCCGGGCTAAACTTCCTTTTCCACCAAATCATTTTTGACCCTGAAATTCAAACATTGTTTATTTTTTTTTGATTGATTGATTATTTATTGCTTTCCGCCACACTCAACAATTTTCAGTTATCTGGTGGCGTCCAGTTTTTGTTGGTGGAGGAGAGAACCCAGATACAATGTACCTGGGAAGAGACCACCGACCTTCCGCAAGTAAACTGGCAAACTTGCTCACATAACGCAAGATTGAAGTTCGGTTATTTTTAAAGCAATATAAGCTGCCAAAATTGCAATTTTTTATAGTGGCATTAAAAGAGGTTAAATGAACGTTGATATGATTGAAAAAAAGAACTGCATCGAATTTCCTCTCTTATGCATCGTTTACACACCTTTACGTGATGAAAAATATATTCCTCGACATTCCGTTTGACCCTAACAATGGCAGCTGATTAATCGTCGGCGACAATCCCGAAGATAACCGATGTTGACACGAATGATTCTGATGCTGATCGGGGTGGATCGGGTTGTATCCGGGTCATTAAAATATGGACGGCGAGGTGAGATAAAATTCTAGTTACCATCATTATTTTGGCATTGTTAACGATGTTATATGTTTTTAAGTTATGATAGTATGTTTTTTAGTTATGATAGTTTTAAGGGATCGCTCGAAACATTACGCAAAATTCCAAAGTCGGCTTTCTCCCTCGCGTCGAACCTTTCGTGCTTACCGGAAATATTGCGCTTGCGCATTTGATTCTGCCGAATGAGTTCAACTTTAGGTCATTGCATACGGAAATAATGTCGGGAAAATTAAGGTACGGCAAGACTTAATTTCAACTGTCGAACATTTTTGCATTTAATGCAAAAAATACAACATGTCAAAAGTTTAATCGATAAAATCAGGTATTAGAAGGTAGATGTTTACAAAATTTTCGATTAAATTTTAGGACCCCAAAATAACAATTTTGACAGCTTATATTGCTTTAAGTTGAAATATTATTCAGAAATTCCCGATTTAGATTCCTCTATTTCGAATATGACATCACAATGGTGATTTTTTTAAATACATTTTTCTTGAAAACTCTACACATTTCAGTGCGTTATGAAATATAGATTTGGTCCACAGGCATGGTCAGAATTGGATTACAGTATTTGTAACATCGATATGTGTTAATTAAATCTTTTTGTGATCGACGTTTGAAAATAGCAATTTTAAGTCACATCAAGAAAATTATGGGAAATGCTAGTCTTTGTGATATTAAATTTTGTCAAGTCTTAATACAGAGATAAACGGACTTCGAAGTTGTGTACAACTTGCACACGTTGCAACCTTTTGTCAGTTTGTGTAGTTTCACTATCCGGATTCGACAAATATGGATCGACCAATGTTTGAAGTAAACTATATTTTAACCCATTACACAGTGTATTGTGTAACTAGTGACTTGAAACACGTAATTATGTCTCCCTTCTTCAAGGGGGAGACGTACTGTTATTATACTTACTGTCCGTCAAAAATGTTGTCCTCCTATATTGAATCTTTTCTCCATCTTTTTCTTCAATGCATAAAGTGCATCTATAATGTCTATGTTTCTGCTCATGCTTTCTCATCCACACTGTAATGAAGTTGAATCAGTTTTGCTTAGTTTGCATTTTGTTTTGTTTGATTTTGTTGCAAATGGGTGTCCGTAAGAGTGAATCGGGTGAGAGTTATTTTTGGGAGCACTTTCATTTTGGGGAGCCGGTGAGACATTTGTTTTTAACAAAACAAAATATATAAAATTTGTGCTTGAACAGCGGTATACAATCTAAACTCTGCATTACTAAAATTGTGTGCAGCCCCTCCCAAAACATGATCACCATCATGTACAGTTCTAGTTGGTTTTCCTTTGTTTTTTCAGATACCAAAAATAGCAAGGAGGAAGATATCGCGGAGATTATTCGGAGTCTAATGGCAGCCCTAGAAAAATTACAGTCTTGATGTGAATCAATGGTCTTGAACATTCCTTGGCACTCAATAAAACTGAAAATCATTTTCTCCTTCATTATACAGTAATGCAATTACCGTCAGCAGAAATCTTATTCAAAAGACTTAATATGCAGCCTTGTCTCTGTCCATATAATGATGCACACCGAGAAGCACTCGCATCTCATTAAATGAGACCAGTTTATTACTCATGTTTGAGTATTTACAATGTTTATTTCATAGGATTTCACATTCTGTATTCATTCAAAACATAAACAGACAGTTCTATTTCACTCATTCCAATAACTCATTAACAAAGAAAACAGTTCAGTGTGATTGCATCATTTGAATCGCATATACACAACAACTTGCATCGCTATTTAACATCCTGATTTCAGTTCATGATTTTTAATGGACAGCTGAGTATATGAATGTTTAGTCAAGAATGAGGGTCTGCACCACAACCGCAATGTAAAAACCTGGATTGTCTTGGTGGAATGGTAGCTGAAGCAGAACATGACCATAACACGGAGGAAGCACTACATCACACATGTGCTGGGTCATTCATACCTGGTCATTCACACCTTGTGTTGTGTCATTCAAACCTGGACATTCACACCTTGTGTTGTGTCATTCAAACCTGGACATTCACACCTTGATCTGGATCATTCACACCTTGTCCCAGGTCATTCACACCTTGTCCCAGGTCATTTACACCTCGCCATTCATACTTCGTCCTGGGTCATTCATATTTTGTCGTCAGTTTACATCACACATACTCTCCCAGCTTGGCATTCAATGTCATTCACACTCCCGGTGCATGAAAACCAGGCTAACCACACCACCATCATTTGACTAGACCAAGTTTTTTGGCTTCTGTTTCATACACTAATAATCTCCACATCTTCACCACAAACACCTCAGCTTCTTCATCCAACACCTGCAAAGAAAAACAACAACCACAAACATTAATCAAAGCATTCATATGGTCTGTTTGATGAAGACTTTACAAAAACTGTACTGACAAAATTTTCAAAATCTGGATACAAAACCTTGTAATTACATATAAATAGTATTCTGTTCACATTCTACCTACCATAGCTACATCATTTAGTATTGATTGCGGTCCACTCCTTGCCATCACTTTTTGACATATAAACTCTGTCAGGGTGGGTTCCTCTTCACCAATATATTCAATGATCTTTTTGTTGACCCAGGGCTTGATTCTCTTATCCATAAGAACCTGCAAATTTTCAGAAAGAAAACTAGAATTGCACATGTATGCATGTATATATGCAAGTCAGTGGGGTTTTGTTGTTGTTTAAAAGCTGGATTACCTACACAAAAATATCAGTTAATGACTCATTAAAGCATATCATATAAAGTAAGATGTAAACATTGAAAGAGTCATACAAGCTTTCAATTAATTTATATGCATTCTTTTTTACATTTTATTTTTTTTTTCCAGATTAATAAAAACATAAAGAGATTTTGAGTCCAAATATCCCCGCCCAGTAGCCAATAGTTTTCTAACCAGACCCACATGTGTATTTGACCTACAAATTGTACCTACATGTACACCACAAATTTAAATTAAAATGTCCAGGTATGACTGTGATAATAATCAAAAATTATTTTGAAATTTTCTATGCCAAAATTTTCTTTTGGCATGACCCAAATTCAAACTTAACCTGTACTCTTGAGACATGTACAAAATGTATATATCTTAAAAATGTTCATGCATGACTGAGATAACAATTGGAACCTACAAAATGTTTTGAAATTTTCACAGTCCATGGTGGTATAACTGTGAAAAAAAAATCATTAAACCATAACCAAATTAGAACTTGATTTGGATATTCTTAATGCATCTATATACCAAATTTCAAATACATATGTACATCCACAGAAGAGATAATGAATGAAACTGAATCATGACAGTATGATGGCTAAAGGATAACATTATATCAAAGGTTTCATCTATTTAATTGGGGGTGGGGGGGATGAAAAGAGTCAACCTTAACTTTAGAATGGGTAACAGACAACCATTGTATATCACTTCCATCCAATCACAATGTGTGTAATGGTCTCCTACCTGATCCACAATAGTCCAATCCAGAGGATAAGCAAACAGTTCTTCCTTTGCTGTGGGAATGCTCTCAATGAGCTGTTTGATTTTTATCCGTTTTTCCTCTGCAGTGGCCCCTTTCTTACCATCCTTGTCGTCATCATAATCCAGAGGTACAAGTTTCCGTTTTTTACCACCCGATGAACCATCCTCATCATCCTGATTAAAGACGTCGCCCACGGTCAGCTTCTTTCGTTTGTTAGACGTGGTATCTGTAGGACTGGTGGAGCTACCTGTCATTTTATAACAGAGAAGTTTCATAAAATCATACCCGATACTGACTACTTTGAAAGTACAAAATATAATCTCTAGTCAAATCAAAATCAGCAGCATTCAGGCTTTCTTCATACATGATCATACAAAACCTTATTCCATAAGTTTTATCTAGCCTTCAGTTTCATCATTTGCCAAGTCAATAATCTAACCACAGTACTAGACAAATAAAAATCTAACCCTTACCTAATTTAAGTCCACCAAATCCTAGCTTTGCATTCTCCTCCTTGGTTGGACCGTATACAGGTTGGGAGTCCTCGTCAGGGGGAGGGAAATTACTGTCATTATCCTCCGACATGGGTGTGACACTGTTGGATACATCAATCGGTTTCAGAGTGGACTTCATGTTGGGGGGCAACTGAGGCTTTTCCTCTTCCTCCTCCTCGGGTTCGTCAGAGGAGTCCACTCGGATTGGCTCCTTCTGGGTGGTGGGTGAACTTTCTTCTGAGATATTCAGACGTGGTTTTAGATGCTCTTCTCTTTCTAACTCAATCTAAAACAAAATGAGTAAGGTTATGCAACAACATCCATCAACTTGCGTTTACTGTCTACTTATAGCTAAATATCATTCTGATTACCTTAATCACCCCCCCCCTCCCCGGATTTTACCCTTGTGACCCTGTCCTGCCACGAAAAAACTCTACACTGACAACAAACCAAACTTTCTTTTTGCTACTACAAATTTAGGAGAAGAATGTGCAAATTATTGAGAATTTTGTCCCTTTCTTTACCTGTATGTGTATTTCCACAATAAAATTTGTTAAAACAGAACATTCATTCCACAAATTGATACATGATAAAAGACTTTCATTCCATGCATATGATACAAATCAAGCATGAAAAGAATGTTGTTGGCTTAGAACTTTACATGAATTGTGAACACAGAGGACACAGCAACAAGTCCTTGACACTTCAACCCCGTAACGGTAAACAGACCATTTGACCTATATATTTCTGACCAATTTTTAATGACCTCAGTACATGTAAATGGATGACAACTGTACCTTCATTAATTCAGCCTCTGGATCAGGGTGTCCCTCATCCAGCAACTTCCTCTTAATTTCTTCCAATTCTTCCTTCTCTCTCTGTCTGTCTCTAGCATCAGCTTCTCGTTCCTTCTCTCTTTCTTTCAATCTTCTGTTCAGACAGCTGCCTCTGTACAAAATCAACATATAAAGAAGATAACCTTCCAGACTAATGGTTTGATCAACAGAATTCTAGATTTTATAATTTAAAAAAAGCTTACTTATAATATTT
The DNA here is from genome assembly GCA_024699665.1 of Ostrea denselamellosa. Classification (NCBI taxonomy): domain Eukaryota; kingdom Metazoa; phylum Mollusca; class Bivalvia; order Ostreida; family Ostreidae; genus Ostrea; species Ostrea denselamellosa. Next base: position 6,451,816 of record JAMZEH010000069.1, read on the forward strand.
TACATCATCTCTTTCATCATCATAATCTTCCAAGAATTCTTTTAATCTCCGAGCCTCCCTAGCCTGAAAAAGACAGGATAAATAATAAACTTCAACCAGACAAGTACTAAAATAATAAAGTGCAAAACTAATCTAGTTCAAACACATTTAAGTACATGTACGTTTAAATAACTAAATTAGTATCCATCTCTCAGACACAGAAACATAGCCATAATGAAGTGCGGGGGACTGTTATATCATATGTCTTTAAATGATAATAATAAAATTGCATCATATACACGACAGGAGTACTATATTAAACATGTGATCTTTGTCTAAGGGGAGTGATAATGGCAAGTGTACTACTGTACAATTTTCCCATGTCTACCACACTGACCTCCTCAGCTTTCCTTTCCTCTTCCCTTTCCCTTTCTTTCTCGTACTCTCTAGCTTTTTTTCTTTCCCTTGCTTCCCAGTTCTTCAGTCTCTGATGAAACGCAATGTCAAAGTTAAACATATGTAGAAAGTATAAAGGACACTAAAATACAGACATAACACATTAAGAATTCTCTAAATTTACCTCTTGATATGCTGCTTCTTTTTCCCGTAACTTTTTCTCTAGTTTCCTTCTTTCATATGCCTCCTCTTCATCTTCAGCATCTCTATCACGTTCTTTCCTTCTGTCCCTGAAAGTCAGCATTAACATGAGAATCATGATTGCAACATTTAACTAGTATTAACACGAGTCATGACAGCAACATTTAAATACTAACAACTTGCGACTCATAATAGCAACATTGAACCAATATTGATAGTCAGGATAGCAACATTTAACCAATTCCATGCTTTCTGACATCAAGAATGGGTTACAGCACCACTAAATCCATTCCATGCTCCCTGACATTAAGAATTGGGTTTCACATGTGATTAGTCACCAGGTACAAGTTGTTTGCTGTGTTGTATGTACATTTTGGAGAAATTTATCTAAACCAATCAGAAATCCAGGTGACCATTACATTTGATATCACTATAATGTGTACCAAAATTCTCGAAAACCTAAACAGAAACATGGGCTTCCAAAGAAGACAAGTTTCATTGCCACCATTCAAAATGCCTTGTGCCATGAAGGAATTTAATCACTACAGAGAATAACATCATTTCACTGGGATTAGAAAGGCATTGTGTCAAGAAATTGAAGCCATTTGTAAGAATACAAAGAAAAACTGACCTGAGCATTTAGTAAGCAGTACATGTAAGTTAGCTAATTTCTCAGAAATGATTCCCAGATGACCTACTTTTCTCGGGATCTTGACCTGTCCCTCCATCTCCTTGGTGATCGTGACCTTGACCTTGTCCGACTTCTGATACGTTCCCTCTCCCTTTCATAACGTTCCTTTTCTAGTTCTCTTTCCCGCTCCCTTTCTCTCTCCTTCATTCTTTCCTTCTCGCGTCTTCGCCTCTCCTCAGCCAGTTTGAATCTTTCTTCCCTTTCTTTATCTTTTTCAGCATCTTTTTCTGCTTCATCCTCACCCTTCAAAAGAAAACTTAAAAGTTACTAACTTCTCAAAAACACCTTTCAAAACAACTAAATAAAACTATAACAAATGCAAAAAAAAACATTTCATTCAAAAATATGAAGCCCACTTCCAAATATCAAAATATTTCTAAGAAAAAAAAAACGAAACAAAAAAACCACCGTCTCCATTGATGAAGCAGTGCTGTTCAATATGACACATTTGTAAATTTCATTTTTCATCTCCGAGAGTGTATGTTTATTTATCTGCTGACAAAATTATTTTTTTCAAAATTAAGAAAGAAAACAAAGTGTCAATAAATATCTTACACTCTGTAGTCAAACAGTGTCTTTCTGGAGTCTCTTGTACACATACATAATCATGCACTGTGTCAACAAATGATTGCTGATGTGTCCATAGCAGACAACCGATCCGCGACACAGACCCTCGGAGACACTGTCAACAAGGTCAACCTACTTTTTCACATGACTACTTCTCTGATTGGGGTTCCTCCTCAGCCAATATGTACGGTTATTCCTAATCCTTGTGAGAGCTATTCTGCCATGTAATTAATGAATCCTTATGATAACTGATGCTGCTGGCAACAGAAAGGTTTTACTGCATTAGACCCCAGTTACCCCATATACCCAAGGATAACTTCTTCTTACTCAGTTCTGCATCTTCTCATTAAAATCATACTTTTCCCCCCTTTTGAATAAAATTTTTGGCACATGTATACGCAAGTACAACCATATCACCAAATTTATGTTCATGTACCTTGAAATCAGATTTATCTTATATTCTTAATGAAGTCCTTAATAATTGTCATAATCCTTTTGCATACATGTATGTCAATACACAAAATATCTCAGTTTTATAAATTAACACAATTTTAAGTAAAATTTTAGCAAAGTTATGGAAAAAAAACACTATACTCTCTACATTTCAGTTAAACATATAAACATTGCTGCATTAAATTTCACGTCAAGGATCAGCTGACATGCAAGTTTTGCATGCTTAACTTTAAACTGAAGAGTCTGAGCAAAGGGATGGGTACAAAACACAAAATACAACTCCTTCTGTAGATCTGCCCTCATAAAAAGAGTTTGAGAGCAGATATTTCAGTTCTATTGTGTAACTTACATATGTTGTATACATGTCACTCTAAAAAAGCTTTGTCCTGTTGGATGAAAAAAACTACAAGAAGCTCATATTGTGATCTGCTCGAGGCCTGTCAAAAATAAGGAGTTTAGTGTCTGCATTCCTTTGAGGTAAAAAAATTTCACAGAAAATCACAAAAGTACACATACAGTTAATCGAGATCACTAACCTTGTATCTGTACCTGGGATACTGAGGAAGGAACTCAAGAAATGTAAGTTAGGTTCACTTACTTGGGTAATTCTGCTGCACTTTTATCCCCCAGATGTCTACATAATATCCCTACCTAAAATATCTTACCACTCTTCTTATATGTTTATAATGCTACTTATAGTAAGACCATAAAAAATTAATTATTCTGGTTCTCAGGCCATTTTTTCCAATATTTGATGTGGGAGGGAGGCATTTAAAAAAAAAAAAAATGTACATAAGAATGCTGGTTTTTTTTGTTTTGTTTTAATAAGATGACAAACATATACCATTTTAAGACTTGCTTACTCATGAAATAATAGCTCACTGAAGATCTATCACTCATTTCTAAACTGCTTTATTGATTATTTATTGCTTTCCGCCACACTCAACAATTTTTCAGTTATCTGGTCGCGTCCAGTTTTTGTTGATGGAGGAGAGAACCCAGATACAATGTACCTGGGAAGAGACCACCGACCTTCTGCAAGTAATCTGACAAACTTGCTCACATAACTCCGTGGCCAAGCTGCTTTATTGATAGCTACATTTCATTTTCTTTTGTGTTGGCTGTTGGTAAAGACTTTACAGGCTCTGGGATTCATGTACTAAACATGTTTTTGTTAGAAACAAAAGAAACAAATTTGAATCAAGCATCCAAAACTAAAATACAGCACTTCCATGCTAGACTTGCAAGTCACATTTAACTGTAAAAAAAACCAATATAGACAATATCCTCAGCACCCCAGTGATGTCATGGCTCGAGTCCACAATAGTACTGACAGAGATTCAACTGCTACTCTTTATTATTTCCAAGTATAATTTTGATATTCTACATGCATCCAAAAACCTGACGACAATATACAATGGAAGAACAGTTGTAAAACCAGCTCGTGGACATATATGAACAGACACCAGAGAAAAATTTGCCGCCATCTTCAAAACGTGCAACTTTCATCTACGTACCACAAATGCTTAGCATTTATCAGTATTGCCTTTCAAAAGTTTCTGAGACTAAGGATTAAAAGTTCTAAAATTGGAATCCAAAATGATACTTTTCCAAAATAACACAATGCCACATTGAATTTTTTTATTTTTAAACCAGCATAAAATTAGCTATGTGGCAGTATTTGAATAGATGCTGGAGGACCCAAGAACCAGATAATTTGTTATTGCCCAAAAATAAACAAATTCCAGATTCTTCCAGAAAATTCCCAAACACTATATGCCTGACTTGCACTACACAGAATATTTTCCTGTACTTCTATATACTTGAATTTCCTACAGGCTTCCTAATGCCAGATAAAAACATGTGATTCTGGTCCAAACCCAGATCACACAAGCTTTTGTACACATGTACAGCTTGCCAGAAGTATTAGCCTAACTTTCTTACTGTACCGTAAATCCTCTTCTTTCCTCCACATGCCTGGAGAGGTTACATGTTTAAAAAAAATATTTGGTAGCCACTTACCAGAGAGTCTTTGACATAATATTATACAGGTTGTTCACGACCATAACAGATGCTTGGCACGAGCATCAGGGTACATCTATTAAGTGGGGGGTAATGAAACATAACCCAATGTTATTTATGGTGACAGAAATATGTCAGTTGAAATTTTAAAATGGCTTTAGTTTTATGTTTAAAAAAATATCAAAATCAAGCTTATATAAATCCTACTATGAAATTTATTGACAAAAGCACCTTTCTGCAGGTTAATTGGTAAATTTACAATTTTTTCAGCTAGAACTACATTTTTTTTCCCTTAGGAATCTTACATTTATCAATCTAAGGTTCGTTTGTTATATGCTTTTAAGAATATTTTCATTTCTTTTTTCAAAAAATGAACAAATATTTTCAGATAATAAAGCATCACTGGCACTATTGTTTGAATATCAAATAAATAGATCAGAAAAAACCAGAAATGGTTCCAAATGAATACTTCTCTAGAGAAAAGAAAAATTACGTATCTAACTTGGAATATTAAGAGTGTATGTTGGTAACTGAAATAATGCCACACTTTTACTAATTAATAACATCATGGTCTGTTACTGGAAAATTCTATACACAAGAAAAATTTAGCAACCTTTAAGAAACCCTAAACAAAAGGTCAAGAAGCATTTTGACAGCATATTATACTCTGAGAAACACCTACTTTATGAAGGTCCCTGAAACTCTTGATTTCTCTGTGAATTATCTCTCTTTTGTCGTCTTCTATATCTATGTCATCTATTCCCTAAAATTTGAAAACAAACATTACATCAAAGTTCAAATACACAAGATACTATTATTGTAGCAAATTTTCCATTGGTTGAAACATATTTATTTCTGGGTATTCAATGACTGTAAAAGCTGTACAGTTTTTATTTATTTATTTTGTTTTGCAATCGCTTTGATTGCAAAATAATAAGATGTGCTTATAAATGACAGCACACAATATAGAGATTCATGTTTTGATGCCACATTACAAGAAATGGTGCAACTGAAGGTGCATATATGTATCATCATTATTTATCACATAAAAACTTAACTTTAAATAAAAACAACCCTTTAAATCTTCAATTTTAGCATCAAATTTTACAGTTCTAAGGGTTTGATTAGACTCAAACCATAGATAATCCTTCCAACATATTCGGATATATTTTTTCTAATTCCAACTTGTAATCTTTTCCTAAACACATGTACTAACCGTGTCCTTGATAATCTTTTCTTCTTCAACTTTCTTTTTGACTGGCTTGGATTCTTTTTCAACATCTGCAAATTTAAAATCACAAAATCTTTTTACAACTGCTTCGAGTCCATTTTATGGAATTCACATCATGCATTACATATACACAATAATAGTCCTTGACATTATGTACTGTGTATGCTGCATTAGAGTCCCTGACATTATGTACCGTGTATGCTGCATTAGAGTCCCTGACATTATGTACCGTGTATGCTGCATTATGTACTAAGTATGCTGTATTATGTACTGTGTATGCTGCATTATGTACTGTGTATGCTGCATTAAGTACTGTGTATGCTGCATTATGTACTGTGTATGCTGCATTATGTACTGTGTATGCTGCATTAAGTACTGTGTATGCTGCATTAAGTACTGTGTATGCTGCATTATGTACTGTGTATGCTGCATTAAGTACTGTGTATGCTGCATTATGTACTGTGTATGCTGCATTAAGTATTGTGTATGCTGCATTATGTACTGTGTATGCTGCATTAAGTACTGTGTATGCTGCATTATGTACTGTGTATGCTGCATTAGAGTCCCTGATATTATGAACTGTGTATGCTGCATTATGTACTGTGTATGCTGCATTATAGACTGTGTATGCTGCATTAGATTCCCTGACATTATGTTTTTACCTGGAAACACTTTCTTTGTAAGATCTCCTGCATACTCTCTCATAATGGCATCCAAACCCGCCTTCGCCACACGGTCTTCTCTTTTGGTGAATTCATCCAGAGCTTCCTCTACTTTAACCTCACTTTCTTCTTTCTCTCCATTCTCCTTCTTTTCTTTGTCTTCTCCGTCAATTTCATTTGTTTTGGATTTCTTCTTATTAATGTATTCATCCAAGAGAGTTTTTGTTTTAGCATCAACTTTCACCTTAAAGTAAACATATGTACAATAAACTTAGGAACAATAAAAACAAGTAGGAAATCATTCATATAAACTTCTTACTGCATCACCGAGTTTTTATTGAATGCACTGCCTCTTTCTTTACTTCTGATATTCGAAACTTCTCCATTGCTGTTGTGAACATATACTGTATTGATACTCACCACCAATTTCTTTTCTGCTATCTCCCATTCATTTAGCAACCTCATACAACGAAGTGTGGCTTCTGGATCTTCATATTCACAAAACCCAAATGCTGAAATCAGAGCAAAAAAGAAAACACAAAATATTAATATCAATAAATATCTTGTCATTATCTCATATCATAAATACAATTCACAACATTTCAATAAACACAGCATACATGGTTATGTACAATGTTGTTTGATCTTTGTTTTTGGTCTAAATTGCAACAATAGCAACACTCACAGTGCAAATTACATTTCATCCAACATATTCAGTAATGCAGGGTAATCAAAGAAAGAATTCTCTTCCAAATAAACCATTCTTTCTTTAAAAATTACTTCGACACTTATAGTCTTCTTTTGACACTTTCTCTGATAATCAAATTGCATTACCAAAATGATTGTTCTAAGATCTAAGAAGGCTTTGTTAGGTTTTGCTCAATACAAAAAAAAAAAAAACAAAACCAAAAGTATACATTGTAACTAACATCATGGGAAACTATTCTTAACAGTTAACAGGTCTCGTTATCTAGTCCTTTTCTTTTTTATTACCTTGTAATTTTCCTGAAGCACCTTGAACACGTTTCCAGCTGAGTACATTTCCACATCTCTACAATAAAGAAAACAAGCTTAAAGTTGTCAATATCGGCAACAAGCTGTATGTCATCAACACAGAAAACAAGCTGCACGTCGTCAACACAGAAAATAAAACGTACATCATCAACACAGAAAACAAGCTGTATATCACAGAAAACAAGCTGTACGTCATCATCACAGAAAACAAGCTGCATGGCATCAACACAGAAAACAAGCTGTATATCGCAGAAAACAAGCTGTATGTCACAGAAAACAAGCTGTATGTCATCAACACAGAAAACAAGCTGTATGTCATCAACACAGAAAACAAGCTGTATGTCACAGAAAACAAGCTGTACGTCACAGAAAACAAGCTGTACGTCATCAACACAGAAAACAAGCTGTATGTCATCAACACAGAAAACAAGCTGTACGTCATCATCACAGAAAACAAGCTGCATGTCATCATCACAGAAAACAAGCTGCATGTCATCATCACAGAAAACCAGGCTGTATATAATCAATACAAAAACCAACACAGGAAACAAGCTGTATGTTATCAATACAGAAAACAAGCTGTACATCATATTTAGAATTAGACAAAAAACGTTTCAGGGCCTGTGTACTCTACTAACTTTTTCCCCCATGCAAATTATCCACCACCTTATTTTTTTGCAGTTGTATAAACAAAGTTATACACCGACCTGTAACATCTGTCGTATCATGGCATCAGGCGCTCTGTCACTAATGTTCCCGACAAATACTGTTGTTACTGGTGGTTTTTCTTCTTTTTCATCCTGAAATAGTGAACAATTTATCATACAATTATTTCGACACTAAAACAATAAACATTCTAAATACTCTATCATTGTTTTTGAGAGATTAAACAATAAATCCTGATATAACTTTAGTGTACATGTACGTATCACCAGACCAAGTTGAAATTGATGGAGTAGGTTGGCACAACATGAATACTGTACCTCCATATAGAGGTCCAGTTAATAGACATACCACCGCTAGATTACAAAAAAAAAAACCAACAAAAAACAAAAAAAACAAAAACAAACAGTTGATGCTGATTTATAACTCATTTTATGTTTAAGAAATGAGGTCAACACCTGCTTGTCTGAAATTTCCAATGCATAGAAATTTTTTTTAAAATGTTTCCAGAAATTAAGCATCTAATTAAAATGATTTCTGGTTCAACAGCACCAGCACTGTCTGTGCTTTTATCTACTGTCATATAAAATAATTGGAACATTTAATCTGTGATACTACTTATTTTCTTTAATATGTCTGAAATGCACTCCTATGAAATTAGTAGCTGCTTATTAAATGGTTGTTGCATTCTACTCCTTGATGCAATACTTTTGCCTCAGCAGAAGAATTCATCTGAATAAAATCTTAATCTACGACTATTTTATTTAATTAAGGCAAGTATGATTTTTTAACTAAATGTCAGCTCCATCATCTTTCCCTCCTCATAAAATCGACATTTTCTTCAACGTTTTATCCCAGTTATATACTTGATGGCCTACAACAGCCTTAGTCTAGTTTCAGGGAATTAGCATTGCACAATCTCATTTATATTCTTTTAAGAAAATCTGTGCCAAAAAATGTGCAATTCAAAAAGAAAACACGTTGGCCATATTGACTGACAGTGAATCAGTGACAATGTATTTTATCAGTCATGAGCACTTTAAATCGGCCTTGCCAACATGAATGGCAGTTTTCTGTAACTGTGATATGATTTAAATATTGAAAATCTAATATTAATTTCATAAATTATTCAATCAACTATAGTCTTTGAATTATTTCTCCATTGTTGATTAAGAAAATTTCTGTCTTCCCCTCAGTAATTTAAGTTTTCTGATAGTAATATTTGATACCTTTGGAATTTCTTGAGGAACTAGTTTTCTGTTGAATGCTTTGGCTGGTTGTGTTACAGCACTCTGGGTAGTAACAATTGGTCTCATCACCTAAAAGTAAAAAAAACATATTGTTATTACTGACTGAATGAAACATAATCAAAATTTATCTGCACAGAAGAACCAGTTTCTTACAACTGTTTTCAAATAATGTTCACAGATGTCATTATCAAAAGCTTTCAACTACAACACTAATATATTTTTAAAGCATTGATCAGTTAGGGGCAAAATGTAATCAAGATATTTGAAAAATAATACACGGAAGTTACCTTAAACACACACATATATATTTTTTTAAAATGCTGTATCATTAATAATTTTACAATGTCAACACATCTGAAATCTTTGATCTTTTGTATTTGCTGCACATATTTTGTATTTTGGAATTTCAGATGTAAAAAAAGATGCAATGTGTAAACTCCAATAAACATTTGCTGCAGAAGATGTGTAGCAGGTGCAGACTAGATGTAATTACTCATTACTCTGAGGTGTTACTTACAGTTTTGGGCGACATTTTTATCGACAAAGAGAGCAATTTTCTCAACCCCCCCCTTTTGTGCTTTTTTTTTTTGGTACATTTTGCACTTACTGATTGAGGCATCATTCCTATTCCCATAGGCATCATACCAACAGGAGCATAGGCATAACCCATTGGAGGCATGCCTATCGGTGGTCTTGGAGGAAATGACATTCTCACCTACAAATATTAAAGTGCAAATTAGTTTCTTGTCTGAAAATTACATCTATATTGAGAATTAATGCACTATAAAATTGCAGTACATACATATGCTTACGTAAAATCATACATGTATCATGCCAACAGTTCTATCTATATCTAACTTTTATGAACAAGAAATATCTTGTTAGCTGGTTCAACTCTATATTTTAATAACTCAAATTTTATAGCTTCTAATAAAAGAAATTGCATCACAACAAATCTCAAATTTCCAGGAAACAGAACATTTTCTTTTCAAACGATTTAAATCACAAGAAATTATTGAAATGTTTCTAGAAACAATGATGGACTGTATGCCAGTAAGTGTTTTAGTTTTTTTCTTTTTTCCCCAATAGGAAACCCTTATGGATATCAATATGAATTTCCTCTCTCTCTCTCTCCAACAGAAAACCCTCAAGGATATCAATATGAAATTAACTGAAAATGAAAGTAGAAATTGTACTCTCAAACTAAACACTTTAAATTTTACTCCTTTTCATTAAATCTGACATTACTTCAACCAATGTACAAAAAGGTTTCAAACATTATTTCCTATGAATCATGTACCCAAAATGAATTTTATTTTCTTCTCCCTGTAAGTACTGAACCGCCTCTTGGGAAGTTTGGCGTGGCCTTTTCTCAAATCAAATAAAATGATGTCAGATAATGAGCCACCTGGTTAGTGTATTTGCATTCTTTCAAACAGACACTCATTAAAACATATAACAGCTTGTAGCATACAGTTATTGTCTCAATATTAAGAGATGCAGAGAACCATGTCAATTTGACCTCACAAGGCGGAACATTAAACGGTATCAAGAAAAACAAAAGTCCACAGAAATTATTGTGGAAAAAAGGATATTTACAAAAAAATGGGGAAATTCTGGTTGCAAATTTCCTTCCCTCATACAGCTTTAAATTCAATGCAAGGAAAACGGAAGAAATAAACCCAAACCCTATTATGAAATTCTGTACACATCCTTACAATGTAATAGGAAGTACATTTCTCTAGACAATATTTTTTTCTGAAAATGTAACTAAGAAACAATAACCAACACGAAAACATATATTTCCACAACTTACTCCTTAAAAAAGATCAGCTTTGCCTCCAAAACTTTGTTTAAAAATCCAACGAATGCCAAGCGTTCTTTCCTCGCTTTCCAAGATGGCGGATATATCAACACGAGGTACTTGGGTGGTGTAAACCTAGTTCGAGACGTTTACAAAAGAAAATTGTTTGGAAACTACAAGAGTAAACACACATACAGAATCACGTAAAAGTATTCAGTCAGTCCTTCTATACATCCCATACTAATAACATGTTTTTAAGAACTCTCTGCAAATTTTTTTACTGTTTTGATAAGTCTAGGTATGAGTGGCGGATTTAAAGGATTTGGGGGGTGGGGACGTAAGAACGCATACGCCACACTTTGTTGACAAAGTATAGTATTATATCATAGCAAGCTATATATAATTGTTGATAAAATATCAGACAAAATAACTTCATGTAGATAGAGATTTTAAGAATACAATATTGCCAATACACAGTCAATCATCGCGAGACACGCCCACCATGTACATGTAATACGAAAGGTGGGGGTTAAGACCCAGGGGCGGATTCAGGAATTGAAGTGGGGGGGGGTGCAACGTCATGAAGCAGGGGGTCCGGAGGTTGGGAAGCCCTGGTGGGGGGCAAATTTTATAGAGCTTGAAATATAAAGTAGTCATTTTTACTTTTTCTCCCATTCTTAATAAGGCGAAATTAATAAAATGACACAAATTTTAAGTTAAAAAAAAAAAATAATAATAATGAAAAAACATAAGTTCTCCCAAAAAAAGTAACAATAAATCAAAAGATCTTGTTATGTATTTCTCTGAGGAAAAATTAGTACTTTTTTTGCTTTATAGCATACACTCCTCTGTATGTTGGCTATTAGAGGTGGAGAGAACACTACTTTAGAACTTAAACTTTCCTGTATACAATTCTATTAAAGGTGGGAGAGAAGATTGCCTTAGAACATACACCTTTCTGTATGTATTATATGAGAGGTGGAGACAAGACTGCTTCCTAACATACGCTCTTCTGACTTCGGTATGATTTACATGTACATAACAGGTGGAGACAAGACTGCTTTAAAACATACAATCTTCTAGTTGGTTGTATATTGTTTAACATCCTGCTTGAGAATTTTTCACTCACATGGAGATGTCACCATTACCTGTGTATGGCTGCAAAATGTAAGCTAATGCTCAGCACCTACAGCCTTTGAGCAGGGAGGGGTCTTTATTGTGCTACACCTGTTATGGCACGGGGCCTCGGTTTTGGGGGATCTTATCAGAAGGACCACCCCAGTTGGTTGCCTCTTACCACAAGTAAGGGGTATTGAGGATCTCTTCTGTATGTATTCTATTAGAGGTAGGGAGATTCTGTATGTATTATAAGAGGGTGGGAGATCCTGTATGTATTATGAGAGGTGGGGAGAATCTGTATGTATTATGTGAGGTGGGGAGATTCTGTATACATTATGAGAGGTGGGGAGATTCTGTATACATTATGAGAGGTAGAGAGATTCTGCATGTATTATGCGAGGTGGGGAGATTCTGTATGTATTATGAGAGGTGGGGAGATTCTGTATACATTATGTGAGGTGGGGAGATTCTGTATGTATTATGAGAGGTGGGGAGATTCTGTATGTATTATGAGAGGTGGGGAGATTCTGTATGTATTATGAGAGGTGGGGAGATTCTGTATGTATTATGAGAGGTGGGGAGATCCTGTATACATTATGTGAGGTGGGGAGATTCTGTATGTATTATGAGAGGTGGGGAGATTCTGTATGTATTATGAGAGGTGGGGAGATTCTGTCTGTATTATGAGAGGTGGGGAGATTCTGTATACATTATGAGAGGTGGGGAGATGCTGTATGTATTATGAGAGGTGGGGAGATTCTGTACGTATTATGAGAGGTGGGGAGATTCTGTGTGTATTATGAGAGGTGGGGAGATTCTGTATGTATCATGAGAGGTGGGGAGATTCTGTATATATTATGAGAGGTGGGGAGATTCAGTATGTATCATGAGAGGTGGGGAGATTCTGTATGTATTATGACAGGTGGAGATTCTGTATGTATTATGAGAGGTGGGGAGATTCTGTATGTATTATGAGAGGTGGGGAGATTCTGTATACATTATGAGAGGTGGGGAGATTCTGTATGTATTATGAGAGGTGGGGAGATTCTGTATGTATTATGAGAGGTGGGGAGATTCGGTATGTATTATGAGAGGTGGGGAGATTCTGTATGTATTATGAGAGGTGGGGAGATTCTGTACGTATTATGAGAGGTGGGGAGATTCTGTATACATTATGAGAGGTGGGGAGATGCTGTATGTATTATGTGAGGTGGGGAGATTTTGTATGTATCATGAGAGGTGGGGAGATTCTGTATGTATCATGAGAGGTGGGGAGATTCTGTGTGTATTATGAGAGGTGGGGAGATTCTGTATGCATTATGAGAGGTGGGGAGATTCTGTATGTATCATGAGAGGTGGGGAGATTCTGTATGTATTATGAGAGGTGGGGAGATTCTGTATGTATCATGTGAGGTGGGGAGATTCTGTATGCATTATGAGAGGTGGGGAGATTCTGTACGTATTATGAGAGGTGGGGAGATTCTGTATACATTATGAGAGGTGGGGAGATTCTGTATGTATTATGAGAGGTGGGGAGATTCTGTCTGTATTATGAGAGGTGGGGAGATTCTGTATACATTATGAGAGGTGGGGAGATGCTGTATGTATTATGTGAGGTGGGGAGATTTTGTATGTATCATGAGAGGTGGGGAGATTCTGTATGTATCATGAGAGGTGGGGAGATTCTGTATGTATTATGAGAGGTGGGGAGATTCTGTATGCATTATGAGAGGTGGGGAGATTCTGTATGTATCATGAGAGGTGGGGAGATTCTGTATGTATTATGAGAGGTGGGGAGATTCTGTATGTATCATGAGAGGTGGGGAGATTCTGTATACATTATGAGAGGTGGGGAGATTCTGTATGTATTATGAGAGGTGGGGAGATTCTGTATACATTATGAGAGGTGGGGAGATGCTGTATGTATTATGTGAGGTGGGGAGATGCTGTATGTATTATGAGAGGTGGGGAGATTCTGTACGTATTATGAGAGGTGGGGAGATTCTGTATACATTATGAGAGGTGGGGAGATTCTGTATACATTATGAGAGGTGGGGAGATGCTGTATGTATTATGTGAGGTGGGGTGATTTTGTATGTATCATGAGAGGTGGGGAGATTCTGTATGTATCATGAGAGGTGGGGAGATTCTGTATGTATTATGAGAGGTGGGGAGATTCTGTATGCATTATGAGAGGTGGGGAGATTCTGTATGTATTATGAGAGGTGGGGAGATTCTGTATGTATTATGAGAGGTGGGGAGATTCTGTATGTATCATGAGAGGTGGGGAGATTCTGTATGTATTATGAGAGGTGGGGAGATTCTGTATGTATTATGAGAGGTGGGGAGATTCTGTATGTATTATGAGAGGTGGGGAGATTCTGTATACATTATGAGAGGTGGGGAGATTCTGTATGTATTATGAGAGGTGGGGAGATTCTGTCTGTATTATGAGAGGTGGGGAGATTCTGTATGTATTATGAGAGGTGGGGAGATTCGGTATGTATTATGAGAGGTGGGGAGATTCGGTATGTATTATGAGAGGTGGGGAGATCCTGTATACATTATGTGAGGTGGGGAGATTCTGTCTGTATTATGAGAGGTGGGGAGATTCTGTATACATTATGAGAGGTGGGAAGATTCAGTATGTATCATGAGAGGTGGGGAGATTCTGTATGTATTATGACAGGTGGAGATTCTGTATGTATTATGAGAGGTGGGGAGATTCTGTATACATTATGTGAGGTGGGGAGATTCTGTATGTATTATGACAGGTGGGGAGATTCTGTATGTATTATGAGAGGTGGGGAGATTCTGTATACATTATGAGAGGTGGGGAGATTCTGTATGTATTATGAGAGGTGGGGAGATTCTGTCTGTATTATGAGAGGTGGGGAGATTCTGTATACATTATGAGAGGTGGGGAGATGCTGTATGGATTATGTGAGGTGGGGAGATTCTGTACGTATTATGAAAGGTGGGGAGATTCTGTATACATTATGAGAGGTGGGGAGATTCTGTATACATTATGTGAGGTGGGGAGATGCTGTATGTATCATGAGAGGTGGGGAGATTCTGTATGTATCATGAGAGGTGGGGAGATTCTGTATGTATTATGAGAGGTGGGGAGATTCTGTATACATTATGAGAGGTAGAGAGATTCTGCATGTATTATATTAGGGGTGGGGAGATTCTGTCTGTATTATATTAGGGGTGGGGAGATTCTGTCTGTATTCTATTAGGGGTGGGGAGATTCTGTATGCATTATATTAGGGGTGGGGAGATTCTGCATGTATTATATTAGGGGTGGGGAGATTCTGCATGTATTATATTAGGGGTGGGGAGATTCTGCATGTATTATATTAGGGGTGGGGAGATTCTGTATGTATTATATTAGGGGTGGGGAGATTCTGTATGTATTATATTAGGGGTGGGGAGATTCTGTATGTATTATATTAGGGGTGGGGAGATTCTGTATGTATTATATTAGGGGTGGGGAGATTCTGTATGTATTATATTAGGGGTGGGGAGATTCTGTATACATTATGAGAGGTAGAGAGATTCTGCATGTATTATATTAGGGGTGGGGAGATTCTGCATGTATTATATTAGGGGTGGGGAGATTCTGCATGTATTATATCAGGGGTGGGGAGATTCTGTATGTATTATATTAGGGGTGGGGAGATTCTGTATACATTATGAGAGGTAGAGAGATTCTGCATGTATTATATTAGGGGTGGGGAGATTCTGCATGTATTATATTAGGGGTGGGGAGATTCTGCATGTATTATATTAGGGGTGGGGAGATTCTGCATGTATTATATTAGGGGTGGGGAGATTCTGTATGTATTATATTAGGGGTGGGGAGATTCTGCATGTATTATATTAGGGGTGGGGAGATTCTGTATGTATTATATTAGGGGTGGGGAAATTCTGCATGTATTATATTAGGGGTGGGGAGATTCTGCATGTATTATATTAGGGGTGGGGAGATTCTGTATGTATTATATTAGGGGTGGGGAGATTCTGTATACATTATGAGAGGTAGAGAGATTCTGCATGTATTATATTAGGGGTGGGGAGATTCTGTATGTATTATATTAGGGGTGGGGAGATTCTGTATGTATTATATTAGGGGTGGGGAGATTCTGTATGTATTATATTAGGGGTGGGGAGATTCTGCATGTATTATATTAGGGGTGGGGAGATTCTGTATGTATTATATTAGGGGTGGGGAGGGGGTGGGTGGTGGATAGTGGTTCTATGCTCCACTTCCTCCTCTTCCTGCCCAGTCTTACAAATCTTTCTCTCCTCCCTTTCTTTCCTCTTCCATCCCTCTTCTCTACATTGCCCTTCCAAACTGTATGTCTTGTTACTATACAGTTTATCAAATAGATAAATACTACATTTGTTCCTTAAACAAGGAAGTTATTTGTGATGAAAAAAAGCAAGAAAGTAAATTATAAATCTTTTTATTCATTTCCACATCAGTTTTTAGCATGTATATATAACAAGTACTAAATCGGCATTCATTTCTTTTTGACATGTGCCAAGTCATATTTTCCTCTAACACACTGTAAACTTACGCCCGGCACGTCCTGAAGTCGGCCCCCTCGAACAAGTACTATACTATGTTCTTGTAAATTATGTCCCTCTCCTGGAATATAAGCAGTAGCTTCCTTGCCATTGCTTAGTTTTAATCGAACACACTTCCTCTGAGCTGAATTAGGCTTCTTAGGTTTTTTAATCACTAATTTCAAAACAACACCTCTCAGGAAAGCATTGCCACATAAGTATTTGTTCTGTTTTTTCTGTTTCATCCTGATAGGTCCTCCTCGCCTGTGCATCTGATTAAGGGTCTCAAACCTCTGTAAAATTAAGGAACCTCCTGGCCGAGGTTCTACAGCCAGATTCATCATTGGGGAAGGATCTAAGGAGAAAAAATAATTTTCAAACTTTTCTCATGGTACTAATTTGACATTATCACAAGTCAAGTGAAAAGGGAGAGAAACATACTTTTCAGTTGTGGCTTGCAACAATGAGATTTGACAACAATAAAACAGTGTAAGTAATTTATGATTTTTCTTCAATACCAGCCTAGAGATTCCTGGAAATAAATGGTATCTCCCATATGCCCAGCTGTTTATCCCCGAACCCTCTGAAATTCCAATTTATGGCCGAGCTCTTCTAGCTAGGATCCAGACAAAAGTGTCTTTATAAAGTGTTGGTGAATAGTTATACATTAATTTGATCAATTCATTACATCTTTGATAAAAGTATAACTCAAGATGTTCAAACATGGCAGTAATTTTATGGAAAAAATTTACATTTCCCACTCAGTATTGTGAGATGTCTGTTTGGTGGGAGTATATCCCCCCCCCCCCCCCCCCCCATAATTATCATATTCTTTCCAAACACATTATAGCTACAGCATTTTCAAATTTCTCAAACTTCTTACTTGTGAAAAGTTTACTTGATTTCAGACTAGATGACATCACCCTTGAGAACTTTTGGCAAAGACTGGTTATTGACATTGTGATCTGAAAACAAGTACATCAATAGCAGTTCATTTTTGTTCGAATTTCCTCTAACCATTTTTTCAAGAATAGTGCAAAAATAACCTTCAAACGGACCTAAAGTAAGAAAATTATTGGACATGTGTTACATTGTTTTCGAATTTAAACTTGTGTCTACATAAAAAAAAATAACACATAGGCCTATCAAGACTTACTAACTTGGGTTTGCACGTTTATAATGACCCGTGTAATATTGTAAATTGACTTCCGGAGATTTATTTTTCCCGGAATGTAATTTCGCCTAGTTTTACACCAACCAAGAAGGCTAACATTTGTACCGGACTCCCCCTTCGTTGAACGACATGGGTCAGGATGAGGTGGCGTTCTAGGTTATAAGTGAAAAAAGGTGAAATAAAGCGACATGACTTCAGCCGTGGAGCCAGCAATGGGCTCCAAACATACCGCCATGAAACTCCACACCATGCAGTTTGCAGCAGGTGGTTGTGCAGGTAATTAAAAAAAAATCTCCGGATTAAGTTTAGTTTTTTTTTTAATTTATTTATTTATTTAGTTTTTCATATTTATTTTGCATTTCATAATTTGTTTAGGTTCTATGGACTGATAATTTGGGCAGTAAACAGGTCCAGCACAATCTCTAAATTTAGCTATATAGCTTTATTTAGCTGTCTAGCTTTATTAAGCTATATAGCTTTATCAAAATATTTGAAATAGCTTGATTTAGCTAGTTTAAATTGAATTAGACTGGATTTTTTAATTGCAATGGCATAGTCAAAAAGTCGCATAATAACTTTTGAATATGTTTATACTTTGAACTAACCAGAACACTGTTCTTACATTGTACATCATTTTAAGAATTGTTATAAAAAGATAATTACTGTCCACTACCCAGTGTGCATCGAAGCATAGATAAGTATGATGACTTTACAATGTGGAATCTGACTGATTATCCATTAATCTGTTGATCCTCATTGACTTTTATTCTATGCAGTAGTTGAATAATTGTTACTTAACAACTTAATAATCCTAAACATTTTACAATTTTGAATCAAATTTCTTCATAAGGGATGAAGGTTAAGAATTATTTTTTTGTTTACATTGTGTTTTTTATGGAATACAAGGATGAAATTGTTCACTCAATGACATTCAATTTTAATGCTTTTAAAAATTAATTCGACAGAAGTTTTGAAATAGCTAATTCAAGCTATTTCCAACTGCTATATAAAGCTATATAGCTTAATAAAACTATATAGCTAAATATAGAGATTGTACTGAACCTGGTAAATAGAAGTATACAATTCATTCAAACCTCATGCATGCATACAAATTTGCCTTCAAATATTTATTATTCCAAACAGGTTTTGTTGAGGTGTCTTTAATGCATCCCCTTGATCTTATAAAAACAAGGTTCCAGATTCAGAGAGGCCCAGATGATCCACACCGTTATACCTCACTCGCAGACTGCTTCAAGAAAATGTACAGAAATGAAGGGTAAGTCCAACTGTCCTATGTGTTTCTACTGTGTATACTGTTACTGGCCGGGTTATAATTGATTTGTTATGAGATTCTATATGCAAAATCTGTTTTAGCACTAAGAGACTCCAGGTAAACAGGTGTCTGTTTTAGCAGAGAGTGGACTGAGGTAAGCAGGTGTCTGTTTTAGCAGGGAGTGGACTGCGGTAGGCAGGTGTCTGTTTTAGCAGGGAGTGGGACTGAGGTAGGCAGGTGTCTGTTTTAGCAGGGAGTGGACTGAGGTAGACAGGTGTCTGTTTTAGCAGGGAGTGGGACTGAGGTAGACAGGTGTCTGTTTTAGCAGGGAGTGGACTGAGGTAGACAGGTGTCTGTTTTAGCAGGGAGTGGACTGAGGTAGACAAGTGTCTGTTTTAGCAGGGAGTGGACTGAGGTAGACAAGTGTCTGTTTTAGCAGGGAGTGGACTGAGGTAGACAAGTGTCTGTTTTAGCAGGGAGTGGACTGAGGTAGACAAGTGTCTGTTTTAGCAGGGAGTGGACTGAGGTAGACAGGTGTCTGTTTTCCAGTGACAAAATTTCTTCCCATATCCCTAACTTGATACCTGTAGATAGTTAGGAATTGCTTTCCTTTACCATGTTTACAAGAAAGAGTCTATTAAATGCACATTTAGATCGTTTGGCTTACATAGCTTTCTCTTTTTTTTTCAGGGCATTGTCATTTTATAAAGGCATATTACCTCCTCTGATGGCAGAGACTCCTAAGCGGGCTGTGAAGTTCTTCACCTTCGAGAGATACAAGGAGGCATTCTCGTCTGTTAAAGTTTTGCCAGAGTCATCTGTAAATAGTTTTCGAATGTCTTGTTCATTATCTTCCTCGACAATATTGTTCACATTAATTTGTCTCCAGCAGAAATGAGTATAAATGTCTCTGAACAAAATGTTGATATGTGTTTCTGTCTGCAGGTTCTCTTTATGTCAGGGCTGTGTTCAGGGCTTACCGAGGCAGTCATCATAAATCCATTTGAAGTTGTTAAAGTAAAATTACAAGCTGATAGACATGCTTTCAAGGAGGTAATATTAATTTCTTATGATAAGGAATTCTCTCCTCGTCCTCCTCCCCCCCCCCCCCCCCCCCCCTACACACACAGGTCTTTGCCAGTATAAAACCTGGGTTATTGCTGTATTTTAATTATAACAGGAGCACTATTCTCTCTCTCTCTCTCTCTCTCTCTCTCTCTCTCTCTCTCTCTCTCTCTCTCTCTCTCTCTCTCTCTCTCTCTCTCTCTCTCCTGTCTGTCTCTGCTGTCTGTCAGTATCTTGTACATGTAGGTCAGATGAATATACTTATGTAAGGCTAGGATCACCAAATGTGGTATGCATGTTTCCCAATGATTATAGGAAAAAGTTATTCTAGGTCAAAGGTCAATGTGAACCTTTTTAAAAATGGGTAAATTTATAAGCACAAACGGTACTAATCTGACTAGAGTATGATGATCAAACTTGATATTCAGCGAAAAAATGAGTTGTAATATGATATGATGCATTGTTTCTGTGTGTCTTTGTGTGTACTTCTGTGTGTGTGTGTGTGTAAGATCAGGTGTGAGAATGCGTGTATGGTCATATAATTTCATGGGTAAGTAGTATGTAATAAGGCGAGAATCATCAAACTTGGTATATATGCTCCCTGTGTTGTTAACACCAAATATATTTTGAAAAGTAACAATTTTGCTTCTCTAGTTATACTTTGTTACGTACAGTGAAATTTTTCTTCCATTTGATATTTAATAAAGTAATCTTAGAATTAACATTGATAAATACTCTCCAGAAAGTGTCAAAGAACATTGGCAAAACTATTTTTGACCAAAGAATGGCTTATGTAGATGTAAATCCTTTCTCTGATTACATTTGCATCGCAGTAACGGAACATAATATTTGACAGCCTTGGCATTGCTTTTGTTATCTAATAAATCGTTTATTGTAGCAAGGCAGCACACTGGCTACCGCAAGGGAGATAATTAAGAATGATGGGTTTGGACTTCGAGGATTGAACAAAGGTCTAACCTCCACACTAGGTCGCCATGGCGTGTTCAACATGATCTACTTTGGCTTTTATCACAATGTTCGAGATTTATTGCCCCAGGCAGAGGTACAGATATGAACTCAAAATATTGTACTTTTATAGTTTTTGAGAGGAAGGTTTTCAAATAATTTTATATATTTCCCCTTTAAATGTTTAAACCCACTTGTATAACAAATAAGTGAGCCAATTTAAAGATATAAATTTAATTTTAATTACATGTAATTAATGATTTTCTTATGCTAGATATGTAATTAATGATTTTCTTATGCTAGATATGTAATTAATGATTTTCTTATGCTAGATATATTTTACTGTGTTGATGTATTAACTTTTGAAGCATAAGAATTCAACACCCAGTATTGTTAAAAGGTATTTATTAAAAAGGTAAAAGGTATTTATTAGCTATTACTATTAGGTTAAAAGGTATTTATTAGCATGGTCAAATACACATGGTTGATTTTATTTTTCTAATTAAGATGAAATCAACTGTGGGCATCTGAAGATGAATTGCTACATGAAAATTAAACAAGTCTGTTATTATAACGAGCCATATTCCCCCGTTTTTCAGACTCATGGCCTGGAGATAGCAAGGAAGCTGTTGATTGGCTTTCTTTCTGGTACAATAGCTTCCTGTATCAACATTCCATTTGATGTTGCCAAGAGCAGAATTCAGGGGCCCCAACCCATACCTGGACAGATCAAATACAGAACCTGCCTGGCAACAATAGCAACAGTTTATAGAGAAGAAGGGTAAAGAACTGTTGGATGTTTCTGTGTTATTAGTGATTAGTTTATTAATTATTAGTAATTTCTTATTCTGATACCCACTACATGTAAGTTCTGACCACAATCTGATGAAAATCAGATATTTGATCCGCTCCTGTAATGTGCGAAATGACATAACCTTACAGGAGCAGATCCAAGATCTGATTTTAATCAGGTTATTTCTGACCATGACAGCACAAAAATATCTGTAGTTACATAAATTTTTAATATTTAACTTATGTAATTTTTATTTATTTTAATGATATAAAGCAAGTTAGGGCAGTTTGCACATTATGAACCACAAAACAGTTTTTAAATTACGGGGCATAAATTATCCCAAATGACTTTTTTATATTTATAAAATGAGCAGATATTCAGTTAATTACTTATAATTCAAATTAGAAAAAAACACATTTGATATCATTTAATGAATTCTTCTTTAAAAAAAAAAAATGATTAATTGTATTTGACATGGAGCAAGCTAATGTGGTAACAAAACAGAAACGGGGGAGTAAAAAACAATTGAGACGTTATTCCTAGGATGTCTTATGCCGAGGCTTAAAGGCCAAAGTTTTCAACTGGTCGGTTTTCCTCAGGTAAGTTCATTGGAGAGCAGAGGTAATTTTAGGCAGGTGTGAAGCCCCTGAGGGAAGCATGTGAGCTTGTGTATACAATCCTGTATACACAGGGTGTTATTTCATAAGATTTATAAATACATTGTAGTCATTTTTCTTGTGCAGGTTAATCGAAATTATTGTTAATTAAATTAAAATAAATCAGACATGTTAAAGCACGATAAATTTAGATCGGACTTGGTGAATGACACAGTTAGGCACGATATCCCTCCTATATTTACGTGTCTGCGAAAGGTAGAGTTTCCGATGGGAGTCCCTGCATATCGCAGTGAATTTCTAGGCGATGTAACGATCATCGTCCCACACCCGTGGTGAGTCCCTGCATACTGCAGCGAATTTCTAGGTGATGTAACGATCATCGTCCCACACCCATGATGACTCCACATAGTTCAAAACTTCTTATACAGTTTTCTTCTGTTTGAATTATATTGTTGGACAGCACTGTCTCGGTACACTGGGATTCTCTGGCCACCAGAGTTGTCTGTGTGACTCGTCAATAATATGGTACACATTGGATCATG
Source organism: Ostrea denselamellosa (assembly GCA_024699665.1). Lineage (NCBI taxonomy): Eukaryota > Metazoa > Mollusca > Bivalvia > Ostreida > Ostreidae > Ostrea > Ostrea denselamellosa. The sequence goes on from JAMZEH010000069.1 coordinate 6,474,873, forward strand.
TAGATTCCATAATTATCAATCAGACTGAAGCACAACATACTATCATTTATTATAATTGATGCAATTGTACATCAAATTTACTAGTCTTATTGTGTGGCTATCAATATATAATGAAACCAAAATTTTCCTATCAAAACTTTTTTTTATTGTGGTAAGCTTCAAAAAATTTCACGGATGCCTCAATCGCCAGACACTGTAGATAAGATGAACACAAGGACGGTTCACTAAATGTCAATTAGTTTCCAGCATCCAATCCAAAGCTTAATTTCAGCTGATTGACAGGGTTGCACAGACCAGGTAAATTTGAAGGCGGTGCTTATTTTCTTGGTCTTTAACAGGAATTTAGTTTTATGTTTGATAAAAGTCAGTTGAACCAATCATCATGTGTTTTACAAGTGAAATTACAGTGAAAACTGCCTAATCTGACACCTAGCAATCCAGTTTACTGGGCATCTCCACCCTTATTGTTTGTTACACTGTTTATTCCAACAAAAATGTGTCTCCCATGCCAGATTACACAGGATTCACTGTATACATGATTGTCCATTGACAGATATCCACAGAGGGTCTCATCAGTTTAATCAAACATTGAAAACGTAAATATGCTGCTTAATGAATTACAAATGACCAATCAGAAAGTCTGATAACAATTTGGAACTCTTTTGGATCAGTTAGAAGGATATCTACCTGTGTCAGTTTGTTGTGTCGTACATCCTGACGGAACATATGTTTAAAAGATCTTTAGAAAATCCTGACATCAAAAAACAACATGCAATAAAATCTAATCTTGTGCAAAATCAAAAGAAGATATCCATGTTATGTGAGACTGGCATTTGCCTTTACCGATACATAATGCAAATTCTAGAAATAGATCATCTGATATGATATTTTGTTGGCGAGTTTACCCTCAGGCAATGAGTAGCAAGATAAAATCAAACTCGGATGTCCAACAGTGAAGTAGTGAGCAGATGTATGTCTTATGTTGAGCCTGAGATGACGTACACTGTATATTGTACAAAAAGTATGTCCTTTGTCCAGACTGAAATGACATATGTTGTACAGGTCTATGTCTTATTTCAGTGAAGAGATGACTATATTGTACAAGTTTGTCTTATGTTGAGAATGAGATGACTTTTGTACAAGTATTTGTCTTATGTTGAGAATGAGATGACTTTTGTACAAGTATGGGTCTTATGTTGAGACCCAGATGACTTTTGTACAAGTATGGGTCTTGTGTTGAGACCCAGATGACTTTATTGTACAAGTATGTGTCTTATGTTGAGACCCAGATGACTTTATTGTACAAGTATGTGTCTTATGTTGAGACCGAGATGACTATATTGTACAGGTGTACCTGTATGTCATATGTCGAGAATGAGATGATATATAGTGTACAGACATATATCATGTCGAGAATGAGGTAACATATAGTGTACAGATGTATATCATATGTCGAGAATGAGATGGCATATAGTGTACAGACCTATATCATGTTGAGAATGAGATGACATATAGTGTACAGATGTATATCATATGTCGAGAATGAGATGACATATAGTGTACAGACCTATATCATGTCGACAATGAGATGACATATAGTGTACAGACCTATATCATGTCGACAATGAGATGACATATAGTGTACAGACATATATCATGTTGAGAATGAGGTGACATATAGTGTACAGATGTATATCGTATGTCGAGAATGAGATGACATATAGTGTACAGATGTATATCGTATGTCGGGAATGAGGTGACTTTATTGTACAGGTGTATGTCTTATTTCAATGCTTCACTTCTCAGTATTGCAAGAAAATAAAACATTGATTGATATGTCTAGACTAAGTGTTTCCTCTTTGTTTTCAGGTATCTAGCCTTATATAAAGGTCTGTTGCCCAAAATATTGAGATTAGGACCAGGTAAGTCTTTAAAATGAAGAATTGTGTTAGAAGTAAAATGCTTTTTCATTATCTGAACCATACAGCCCCACCTCTAACCCACGGGCCATAAAAATAAATTCACAATATTTGTAGCTGTGGGTGTCCTTTGTTTAGTTTTGAGATTAAGTACAGTAGACTGATGTACGAGACTTCTTGCTCATTATAATTCTGCTCAGGTTTTATACTACTTGTACTATAGATGTTTATGAGTAATGATTTTTAAAGATTGTAATATTTTTTTTGAGAGGTTTCAGCTGCACCCCTCAGTTCACAAGCTCAGATGTATGTGATGGAGCATGATCATGAATTAGATGAACATGCCTAAATCCTGACACAGGGCGTCATTTATGATAATATTTCTTGAGCTTTTTTAATATAACATCTCAGTAATACCGACCTGTAACATTTTTGCTCTTCAGCACCGGAATTTGTATGGCTATACCATCACATGAGAAGAATATGCAATAAAGAACCTTCTTTGTGCTTATGATTCTTTTGGCAACTACAGGCCCTCTACCATGTTTAGTTAGCCATATTTTGTTTCCAATTTTTCTTACTGGTTTGAAGTAGTGAACCATGTTTTGTCCCAGTAACAATGTTTGCAAATTGTCTTTGATTGAATTTGGGAAACATTTTGAGCAACTGCTTAACGGTTTGTACTTGTACCCATTTTTGGTCAACTGTCAAAATATGCAATATCCATCTGGCAGAAATCTTTTGTACTTTCAAAGTACACTTCAAAATGAAATGCACCTGTGATAGCAATATGCCAACAGTTTTGGCAATATCACGTATCGTGTACCTGCCATCACTTTCAATTATTTCCCAGACTTTTGAGGCATTTGCCTTGCCTGTTATAGTCACAGGTTGGCCAGATTTTGCTGCATCTTTGACGACTCTGTGCCAGTCAGAAATTTCTTTCTCCACTGTCTCATAAGATACCTTATCAGACCCATAAACTTCCCCCAATTAAGTAAAATTCTGCATTACTGAATGTCTGAGTTTTGTGCGAACTTTTATATAAGCTCCAATTTCTTCAATATTCTCAACCTGTTTTCCAACCATTTTTGCAAGTGGTCAATGACTGGCTCTACTGATATGACTATAAGACATTAGTTTAAAACTATGAGGAGAGGTGCTGAAGGTTTGTGTTTATACTGTTGAAAAAGGTATTGAATAGAGCTATTCAAGAGTATCATCATCCACAAAATTGTGCAAAGCATTATCAAGCTGTGGTACAATACACATAACGAACAGCCCTCGTACCAGTGACACACACACAAATACAAATGCTTGGTGATTTCCTACCATTTTCACATGCTGTCCTTTTTCCTTTGCAGGAGGTGCAATTATGTTGCTGGTCAATGAATATGCCTTTAAATGGATGAAGGAAAATCTGTGATAGAATATCGTTGTGTGTGAATGTTCTTGAGTAATAATCTATTAATTTTTTTTTAATGAAAATTTGTGCCAAAAATCACTGCATATTGAAATCAGAAAGTTACGAGTATTGTCATTTTTCAGCATCTTTGTATTAACCAGAGACTTTGCCTTGTGTTTTACAAATGAATTATTCTATTTTTTTTATACTCATAATTTTGAACAATACAATCTGATGACATTTTACAGAGACAATGAGCAAATCCAAACATTTTCAATAAAAATCAAATTATTTAAAAATTAGAGATGTTTTTGTTTGATATACCAGTTTATAGCATTGCATCATCTAATCACCAGTTTTCTGAACTTTGGTTTGTAACGGAAGTGCATTTTTGCCATTATTTGTCACTTCCGTAGTTACTGGTAGTGAATGAACTAATGCCTTCATGGCATACCATCTGAAAAATGCTGCGCTGCATTGAAGTTGTGGGATATGCAGGGTTGAAAAGAGGCCCACAGGCCTTACCAGTCACCCGAGCAGCATATTTTGGACCTGCCCTTGAGTCAGAACCCTGGTGTTGCAAAATTCATAATATTGGTACATCCTTTTCCTAACTATGCATTTAGTTTTTATACAGTATCAGCAAAATCAAATAAGTTTTTCAAATGATGAAGACATTAAATCACTTTGAACCAAAACCTTTACCACTACAAGTGGATCGTGAATTTTACAAGTTTGTAAAGGCTACTTGTCCAGTTTCAATTTAGTATTAATAGCAATAAAGATGTTACTTAATGTTTTGCACATAAACGCTACTGGTATGTAACATGAAGGGAGAAAATGCAATGGATCTGACAGGGATTCAAATCCTGGACCCCTGGATCTCTAGTTAGGTGCTCTACTGAATTATCTGGCCTCAAGTGATCAAACCTGTCGAACTGCCACATTCCTCCCTCCTTAAATGTCTTCACACCTAACTTCCAAATCCAGGATCTTTATCTTCTAGCAGACATTTTCACTTGCCAATTCAAGGAGGCTGGTCTTCAGCATCAAATGTATATATCCATGTAACACAATGGCAGAAAATGCAACAGACCAGAATAGTATTTGAACCCAGGCCTATTAAATCTCTATACCCCATGGAGGGCCATGATTTAATTAATTTAACAAAAAAATTGAATCTGCACCATGTCATGAAGCTTCATTGTAAGTTGAACTCTACCAACTAAGCTATCGGGCCACCAGCAATTGAACCTGTCTGACCATTACATGCATTTCTCCCTCAAGATGGCTCACTACACCTCGAAAGAATTTCTTATATCAGCACAAAATGATTTGATTATGAAAGATATATAATAAGTATATATCAAAAAGGCAGAAAATACACAATTTTCAGGAGGAAAACCCACGACTTTAACAAAAAATATTTCGGTAAATATGAAAAAAACTCTCTAGAGGATTTGAACTCGGGATCAGTGGTTTTCCAGTTGGATGCTTTAACCATTGAGCTATAATGACAGACAACCAAATCGATCAATACAAAAAATTTCACAAAACATTTAAATCGTCGTCTTGTGATGTCATAATGAGTAGATGTCTTCACACCCTGACGACATCAACCCAGGATCTTTATCCCCTGGTCGGTATTTTCAATTGTCAGTTCCAGGGGCTGGTTTATGGCACCAAATAAAACAGGATGGGAGAAAAGCAACAAACCAGACTGCAATTCAAACCTGCCCCCCCCCCCCCAGTCGGATGTTCTACCAACTGAGTTATCTGACCCCTGACCATCAAATCTGTCCGACTCCCACAGGTACATGTATATGCCAATCAAGTTTGGCCCTGGCCTTAAATCACAACTCATGAAATTTTACAATATGGTATAGGCCTTTCTGCTCTACTTCACTATGCATATAGATTTTCTTAAAGATGTGCAGTTATAGAGAAGATATTTGAAATTGGTCAATTTTTGACAGGTTTTGCCCTGCTCTAAAGGCCCCAGGAGTCCTAAAATTTACAATTTATGTCCCCATATCTGCCTTGTCCCCCAAAACGCTTCATACCAAACTTGTAAAGAATTGGAATCATTATGGTAGTTATTGATAAGTTAAAAAAAAGGTTCGATTGTTAGCACACATTGGATGCTGACCAATTGCAATAGCTCCCGAGTAACTCAGTTAACATCATGATGTATTATGACAGACACAGATCATCAGAGCAACTCCGGTGACCCCAAAAAAGCTCGAGTCTAAATTCTTTTCCATGAATAGGCCTATATTACAATCATAATTTGAAAGCAAATTATTTGGGATTTTTTATTTGGTCTGCATGTTTACCAGCAAGTGTCAAAGTCGATAATATACACTGTGGTGAAAGCACCTGCACAAACGTGTCTTTATTGGAAACAAAATATGTACTATTTATTAGGTCTATGTACCTGATCAGGTCGAAATGGTATTCTATAAAATAAATGCAAGACGGTATATTACAACCATTTTATTTGATTTTCTTGAAAATGTGACAAAATTGTTTACAAAGCAACAAGAACACTAAACATTGCATACCATTTATAATAATCAATACTTATTGATTAACTGTAAATATTCTAACACTTAAATCATGAAAAGAAACATTAGAACTCACAACTCAAAAAATTAAAATGTCAAAGTGACATCAACTGTCAAACTTCTTAATAAACAAGAAAACTTCCACATTGTACTTAAAGATTATTAGCTTTTTCACATGTTTATTTGGGGGTGGGGGTGGGTTAGCTCTCAAAAAAAAAAAAAAAAATCATGTCCAAACAGAATGAATTGAGGCAACTCAAAGACTTTCAAATCACTGAATTGAATATCTTTTAAATTGATATCCTATGGTTTTGTGTGCAAACAGAGGGTAAACCAATAACATGGATGAACTTTCAGAATGGGTACACGCACATCCTGTCCACTCAACAACTAAAAGCAGCAAAACAATGAAAAAATCCAGTAGCACTATGAAAATGACACGTACATTCCATTTTAGAATTTCATTCTGTACTACCCTGTATAAGAAATACAAGTCATTAATATTTTCACTATTATATAATATACATTGTGACGAAATTAAAATATAGCATACCCTTCTACAAAATGGATAAAAGAAAACTTGACATTCAATTTGGCATTATGGAAAATCTACTAATATAAATAACCAACTTGTATCATGTATATCCCACATCAAATCTGTGATTGTGCAAAAATCTCCAATTTCAAGTTACTGTGTACATCACTGCATGATACAAACAGACATGATAAAAAAAAAAAAAATAAAAAAAAAAATAAATGAATTTACATGTCCAGCAGTTTTGGGTAAAAAAAAAAAAAATTTATGCAACAGATACAAGTTATGCTTTTAAAATCAACAGTAGAGAATTAATAACCGGTTTAATATGTCAATAATTCACTATTCCCTTTGCTCTCGGAAAAATTTCCTCATTTCAATAGGTAAAATGACACATGGTTAAGAAACACAATGGTGCACACATTGAGAAACCATACATTTCATTACTATAAACAATACAAATGAAAAAAAAAAAATCGTAATAATGTTCCAAGAAGCCGTTTTCCTGGGTGTATCTTTTGCTCTCTTAACAGTGACAAAGAAAATTTTACAAAAATACACGAAAAACAGCATTTGAAGTTAAAATTGACCGATTTGAAGAACACAAATCTTCCATTTTTTTTGTAGTTGGTGTTTTTTTTTTGTTTTTTTTTTTTACAAAATGAGATTCCAACATTAATCACTCACCTGAGGTCTTTCAAGTTTTTACAATAATGATAAAAAGTACCTTCCCCATTGCATTAAAGATGAAAAGATCATTAAAATTTCATGCAGGCACTCTTCCAAACAAGAGTGCATAATGATGTGTTTCCGTAGTTGTTACATAGTAACATAAAATACATATATGATTTCAACATTTTTTCTACATACAATTTTAGATGCAGAGACATCAAGACTGATCACTTCTATTCTAATTAAAATGACAACACCTTCTGAAACACTCATGTATATATTATCTGTACTGCATGCTACACATCCAAGTTTTTAGGTAATGCTAAACTTTGAAGAAGAAGCAAAAAATTCTTGAAATTTCATATATTTGCCTAAATAATATTTGGCAAGTTTGAATCTGATATAGAATTCTTGTTCAACTTTTCCACTGAAAAAAATGTAATTACTTGTACATTTTTTGGAATACAAAATTTCAGGTTTGAATTGAATATAGAAATATCTATAAACTTGTTGTACCCCAAACATGGTATATGGCATGATGTTTACATCTGACTAGTAAAAAATTCAAATTGATTCAAACTTTATTTCATTTCATGAAATATTTCGCCAATTCTGACCACCATTAACTGCTCACATTCATAATGAAATACAATAGGCAATGTCACCACATTTGATTCAGATATATCTATCTGACCTCACAATTCCTCCAAAATTCCTAACATTTAAAATTGCTATGATTTTACAAATTTTGTATACAAATATCAAAATTCAGATAAATGAATTAATTCTCATGATGCTTTTCTATGATATAATGTTAAGTTATGAATGAGAGCAATATATAGGTAGATGGACCATGACTTGACGACGTTGTATACATAACATGCAAGTGTATATTTTCATTCTATTTACACTATTATTCAAATCACTGTACCAGCAGCAATTGATGAGGAATATAGCCAACAAACATGTACATTAATATATATAACAGGTCACACTGAGAAATCAATCAATGCATGTACAGTGTATATTCTGGTTACTATAAGTACATAAATATTTGATTTACTTTCACTACATCAATTTTCACACACTAAAATATACTTTTCCTCTTGTTATTTACATGAAATGTACAGCTATGGCTGAAAGCTTCCGATATCTAGCATAGATTTGGTCCCATATTTTGAAAAGGGAACGATAAGCAATCCTGTTGTAACGAGACACTACGACATCTTGTACATCACAAGTGCCTTCTTATAACCTATGTTAATATATAATTGTGAAAATTTACAATCAATTTACACAAATACAGGCATACAATGCAGAGTAATTTATAAATGTATGTATACTGTTAATTTCTTGATTCAAATTGATTACCAGTGAAAAACCTGTCTGCTAATTATTTTTCTTCATAGAAACTGTTTGTGAGATTAGCTAAATATGTATAAAAAGTAGAAGCTAATTCATGTAATGCTTCATAAAACTACATCATATTTTTCTAGAATTGTAAATGATGCAGAAAAATGTCTGACACTATGTAGTATCCTCAATCTGGATGCCATCAGTGTGACTGGCAGGATACCAGCGATAAAACTATGGGGAAAAACAACAACTGGATTTCAAAGTTAAAAAAAAAAAAAAAAAATTAAACTAATCATAACAGACTTCAATAGAACACTTTGTAGACAATATGTAACACATTTCATAAACGTCAAAAACAAAAACTTGAACATTACAATTATTAAACAAACTTATCTGACAATAACTATATTACAAGGTGCCATAAAATATTGACTTGTTCCTTTTTAAAAGAATTGGGGTTTGGTTTGTTTTTTTTAAACCTCATGTTTTATTCATAAGATGATTTGTTAGGAAGTATCATCACAGAAACTTGTCATTCTATGCCATGGAGAGAAAGTGGTTTTTGTGCTGTACAAATTTATACACATGTACACAGATATTAGTACTGTCAATAAATAATGTACATACTTATAATACTTCTGGTAGACGGTGAACACCTGTACAAAAAATATGCAATATGGTGGCTGTGCAACATGTCTGTATAGCACTACATACTGTTTATGAACAGCTAGTAACATAATGGCAATTATTGTAAACTTAAATATTGTCTCATCACATGAGAAAATTTCGGAATTTGACACAAATCTGAACTGTGGCTGAAAATCAATTGAACAATAGCCTGGAACCAGGTGAACCAAAGCTGGGAACCAAGTTATCTGAGAACCAGGTGAGAGCCTCCTCCTAGTATGGTGTTCCTTTTTCACTTGTTTCTGTTGGAAGAAGACATGCAGATAAGATTTACTGTCTGAACTACAATCATATTCAACATCCAATTTTGAAATTTCACATTTAATATAAAAGTCATCAGATTTCTTATAAGAAAAAATTTGTCATTGCTTTTCTCATTTGCATCTGGCCAATATTGCACTCCCAATTTAACTCTAGGTTTGTTTATAATATATATATATATATCTCCCATTTCTACTCTGAGACAAAATGAAACTGATAAATATAATGGACCTTGGTAATGAGATTTAAAAGACAAGAGGAAAAAAGCTCATTATATCCATTATTTGTTACACAGCACTGTTAAATTACTGCATGATAATTTAATTTTATTTGTAACTCGCAATTTGATTGGCTGAACACACTGAAAAAATTTAGTTTATATTGTATAATGTAACTTGGTATGGGGAGACGCCCCCTTGACAATGAAGATGGCACTATTTTTTATAATTATAGCTCTGTTAAGTGGTAAGGCGTCTGTGAATTGAAAATCAGTGGAATTAAATGTGCACAATAAAATACATTTTGTTTAAATACACATTTTTTATATGATGTCAAACAAGACGTATATTTTCTTACAGGTAATGTTACACAAAACACTAATTTACAATAAAAATTATGTACAAATTCTGACACGATATCATAAGCGAAATAATGGTATATCAAGTATTTACAAAGTTTGCAGTTTCATTATAATATAATTTTACTTGGGAGGGGGTGGGGTTACTGTTTCATCTGTCTATCAAAGCGTCATGTCTTACAAACTGTGTATTATATGATGTCACGTCCCATCGATTGACATAGAGCTGCGAACTGTTTACATATTTTACTGTGCTGTGGTGTTATACTGCATTTTCTGGTTTCTACATGATGTATTTTGTGTGATGCTAGGCCTAGATCTAAACTTTTGCTTTCTGTCAGACTGACTCCAAAGTCGGATCTTGCGCTGTGAAGTAAACATTAGGCCTTCATATGTAGCTTATGCCCTACATTTTCAAATTTCAAGAACAGAGTACATGTTTCAGTTATGCGATGAACCAAGATGGCTTCTTTCATGTTTAATACTTCGTTGGTGTGTTGCTAGGCAAATCATTGCACGATGCAAGCATTTTTCTATATTACATTCAAATTATAAATTAAGACTTGTACAATATAGTTTTGTCTTTTTAAATTAAATTACATGGAATGAATTAAATTATAAGAAATGAAGTTAATTTGGACCTATGCGGATTATAAAGCGTAAACTGCACCAAGTTACATTATATCGTATAACAGAGGTTAAGATTAGCTTCATTCCTTAAATAATACATTTTAAATATTTGCATATAAAAGATTGACAATTTTACAACTTCTTTACATAAAAAAAAAAAAAAAAGCACTTTTCTTGGTAACTGATCATTGAAAAAATACTCACACACACACACATTTCAAAAATAAACATATTGATGAATATCAGATGCATTCCTTTACAACAATTACTAGGTACATTCATCCAGGAAAAAGGTTGTATTCTCAAATTCAGAATTAACCCATGAGTAATCAATGGCTTCTTTCTTTTGTCAGACTTTTTGAATAGTAGTAACAAGACATTTGTATTCAGCAGTCTTAATCAATGTTGTTCATTTGAACAGGCATACATATATGATGTACTGCACATGTCATATGGAGCAACTCCCAGCCTTGAATGAAGTTATTACACATCTTCAAATTTGTTTTGATCACCTTGAATGCACTACTTCATTATTTTCTACCCTGTAACTGTTCAGTAACTTTTTTGGCTTATTTCAGTCATGTACTTCTTGTGTACCGACAATTCTATTATCACCCTTTATTTCGCGTCAATTTAATGTTCATGTTTTTGGGGGGGGGGGGGGGGCGATTCTTTTTGACTTTCATTTGTTAAGCTGTGGTATCGTCAATAATTTCATTCCATTTCAATGCCACCACCCAAAATTAATCAAAGTGTAAGAACATAATAAAAACCAAATCATTATTATTTCTGATAGATTAATTATATTGTGTACCAGACAAGGTCACTATCTACATGTACACGAGAATGTTGTGCGGATTCATAATGTCAAGACCATTACATTTTGTTACATCAGTTGTCAATCTTTATTACACGGGAAATGTCAATGAATTTCATCTCATAATGGCCGAGTTTCCCTACCACTGATCTTGTAACTACTGTTTTGCTTTCGTAATAAAGTCTGGATCTCATTATTATCTCGTAATAGGCCACGTCATGTTATATCTGATCTCCTAAACAAATTCCCACTATATCTGAAAGTGAACACATAACGAGAGCTCTGCAAGGGGGGGCGTATCCCCTTGCCATGAGTGTCTACAAGCTTTTTTCCTAAGAAGCTCTGTAATGACCTTGACCTCTGGACCCCTACATCAAAAGGATTCATCCTCTCTTAATAACAAAGATAAATGTGAAGTATGAAATCAATCAAGCAAACAATGTGGGCATCTACAAACTCCACTCAATGTTCTGCACACACTCATTCACAGTCCCATTAGCAACTTACCCAGACTGCTGCCCAATGCATGCTCTGTAACACTGAGGCAAAGAGAGTCCAGCTGAGCATAGTTGTCTAGATTATCTCCAACTATCTGATCACAACCTGCAGTTATTACGATACAAATATACCAAAGTATACAATATGTCTATCCACAACACGTGATTCTTGTAATAATATACATATATTGCATTTGTTCAGTTCTGTTCATTGTCCTTAAAAAGTACCAACAAGGCTGAGTAAGGAAGAGCAAAATCTTGCACTTCTTATAAACTTCTGCTCTGTCACTTGTAGGACATGCTTTAATAATAAAACACACAGCAATGGCATTCATTGAAATTCCTACTAAACCTGATGGTAACCTAATCTACAAGTCTGAAGATCTGACAGGTATCTGCATGTACTTACCATTAAAATTGAGACCAAAATGATGTGGAGATCTCAGGGGGGCGGAGTGAGTTCTGGTCACCGGTGGTTTCTGAGTCTACAAGTTAGATATATCTATTTAATTCTTTGGAGAAAACATGCAGTTTTTGTAATAATGAATTTCTGGCTGTATCCTGGTGATCACTGCTGCATCTTCAGCAAATGCAATGGCTACCTTGTTCATTGTCATTCTAAAAATACGCTCAAAATATTTCACCTCTAGTCAACTATATCAATAGGCCCATATCTATCTATCTATCTATCTATCTATATATATATATATATATATATATATATATATATACACACACACACACACACATACACACACTGCCAGGTACTATACCTGCAAGTTTAGTGAGAATTTGTATTAGGATACTTTGTATATAAGGGTGACACATGTACATACAAACCAACAAATATACAAGTACTACAAGTCATGTAGTGCATATGATTGATTGATTGATTATATAACGTTTTATGTCCCACTCGAGAATTTTTCACTCATATGGAGACGTCACCATTGCCAGTGAAGGCTGCAAAATTTAGGCCTATGCCGGTGATTATGGCCTTTGAGCAGGGAGGGATCTTTAACGTGCCACACCTGCTGTGACATAGGGGCCTCGGTTTTTGCGGTCTCATCCGAAGAACCGCCCCATTTAGTCGCCTCTTACGACATGCTAGGGGTGCTGAGGACCTATTCTAACAACCCGGATCCTCACAGGATTGTAGTGCATATGAACAGAAGGGTAACATCTTAAATACTTTCCCTCACTCTCTTGAGAGAATTTGTACATTAACAATGTAATGATGCCTTAGAGTTTTGAATTTCGTATTGTGAGCATTTAGACAAAAACGCAACATTCGGGACACATACTTTTTTTAACTGAACAAAACTCCATACTGAAATATTCCTACCTCTAAAGGCCCAGGGCGTGAGAACATGGATGAATTGAGAGAGCTGTTTCTTGTCAGAGGGGCATGAGCAGTGTTTGTACCCCCAACAATTGACCTCTTTGTTCCAAAGCTCCACTGTGGACCAGATTTTTGTAACCTTAACGGCCTCTGCATTCCCATGGCATTGTTCCAAAATGGTCTTCCTATAAATCTGAAAATAATACAAGAATGTTCTGAAATGTGTAACATCAGATATTGTTTGAAATTCTGAATCTGATCTAAACACTTCATTGTTTGAAATTCTGAATCCGATCTAACCACTTTTAAGCAACTCTAAATTGATGCTGTGTTTCGTATCTGAAAAAATCCCAGATAATTTACCTATTTTTTACCTGTACACAGTAAGCTATGAATTTAATATCTTACAGAGTGAACTGTATTTCATTGTTTCCATCTGCTTATGGTACTGAACTGCTGTCAGATTTAAATATTTTATCAATGTACCGGGTACGTTTGTCACCATAGGTCATATATACTGAAACAGCTGAAGCAATATTGGATATTTGCAAATAATGTCTATCAGCAGCAATCAAGATCAGAAGCAAGACAGCTGGAAGATTATGATCTTCCATGCAACAATATTAAAAATGCTGAATTGGCCTTGTTTAGATTGATTGATGGTATGTTGTTTTATGTCCTGCTTGAGAATTTTTCGCTCATATGGGACATCACCATTGCCGGTGATGGGCTGCAAAATTTAGGCCTATGCTCAGCGCTCAGGAACTTTGAGCAGGGAGGGATCTGCTGTGACATGGGGCCTCGGTTTTTGTGGTCTCATCTGAAGGACCGCCCTATTTAGTCGCCTCTTACGACAAGCAAGGGGTACTGAGGACCTATTCCAACCCAGGTCTACACGAAAAGAGGAAAGTCATGAAGCTTCTTGTGCAATTACTGTACATTCTACATACAAATGTACAGCAATTCTGCTAGTAGTCAGTTGTATATTGTTTCACTACGAGCTAGTGGAACCACATCCAGATGTTAGAATTAAACAAGGAATTAAAAGATGAAGATTTGTGAAATTGGAAAATGGTTGTTAAAGTTTTTTTTCTTTTTTGAAGTTTTTTATATATTTTTTTATTTGGCCTTATTACCTGACTCACATAAGAGGTTCAGAAATAAACTGTAGGAGCAGCACATTCTTTTTTATCAAGGGTATCAGAAATGGTACATAATACTCTTATCTCAAGCCTCTGTAGCTAAGGGTGTCTTTCTCAAGTCATGAGTTGTAGAACTTTACTTAAGGTAGTATCAGCCATCATCAGGCTGTTCTATCTTTTCCTTTGCATTGTATGAATAAATTCAAAAACTGTGACAGGAGACAGAGAGACAAACCAAAGGTTCTGCAAGCAAAATATTTCCCCAAAATTGACTAAGTTCAAGTACTGTAATGTTTTTAAACATCATACAAAATTAGAAAATTATTGAGAAGCAAAATCCTTCCAAATACCAACATTTTCAAGTTGTTTACAAACCCTTAGATTGAAATAAATGAAAACTCATGTATCACTTTGTAAATATTTCCTCAAAACTGATTAAGTTTGACAAATTTAATTTTTCACATCCATTCAAACACTCTGTCAGATAAGAAGGTCCTCACTTGAAATCTGTGGACAGACAAATCATGCACTATCTACGTAACATTTCCTCCAAACTGACAAAGTTCAACAACCTGTAATTTTCTCAAAAATTGAAGGAAATCAAAATCATACCCTCCATAAAAACAAGTTTAACATTCAATTTTAAATAAAGAGGCAAAATTCACAATGAATCAAAACTATAACATGATCTACAGTGACCCAACAAGAAGCTACACAGCAAGTTTCAGTTCGATGCGTGATAAAGAAATGAAAATAGAAACAGAAAGTCCTAAATGGATGAGCATACAGACATTGGTCTACCACACGTTCCACCTACAGACTGGCATATTTAAACATCTTTGTTCCTTTCAAAATGAAATCATTTTTGGAAATTGAAAACACCAATCATGCTAAGCTATATTACCCTGGTTTCCTTTTGTCTATGGTGTATTTGGGTTGCCAGTTCCTTTGGGTTTCATGTTTCCATGATGCTAGTCTCTTCCTCTGGCGTTGCGAGAATGCCTAAAAGTAGCATACAGTTGGTAGATAAATTTACATGTTGTATAAGGCTGACGAAACCCTTGTAGAGAAGGACAAATTTTCACATTCGTGTAACCTTACATAAATAGCGTGATAAATTCTTACCTCATGGTTTAAGCACTTGTCCACCACTTGAATGAACAGATTAAAGCATTCATCATCGTAAGGAGTTGTTACTAGTAACTGTGTACATGCTGCAATCAGAACAAAAATTTTAACATGCAGTTGAGAAATCAGAACAAAACTTCTTTATGTACACTCTGAAAAATTCCAAAAATACTTTTAATGTGTAGCATCTTTCACAACTTTTGTTATTTATATACCTTTCCACATGACACGTGTGAACTGTCCAGGCACATCTCCCTCTGGGATGGAATAGCTGTCGCTGTCAGACACAGGGGAGGGGGGTGGGGAGGAGGGCACCTGGGGGTCCCCAGATGAGAAGGCCTTCAGTGGTGTATTAAGCATAACTTTCATTTCTGATAGCACACATTTAATGGTGGATGTTGACCCACCATCAACAATGTCCTACAAAATCAAACAAAAGACAGTCTGAGCTCATCTTACATTTCTGTTTTGACAATGTACTCAAAACCAGCACTATATTCTTTCATTTCTAAAGACTAAAACTAGAACCACACTCAACTTACAGAAGCTGAGACAATGCTCTGACTACAATATACTACCATTACTAACTGCCTCTCTTCTTGCTTTATAGAAATATTACAAATATCTGTGGCTCATTTCACAAAAGAATTTTACAATATAGTTAATGTTTTCATTTGGTTTTATATCCTTTCAACTAAAAACTTCATACAAGAAATTAGTAACGTACAGTCTTAAATGACTTTAATATACAATTTCACATCAAAATAATAGCCTAAGTGAGGAATGGAATAAAAGGACCATCTATTATAGTTCTCTTGTAAAACGAGACCTCAGTCCTTGGTTATCATATTATAGGGGGAGTCCTTGGTTATTACATTATAGGGGGAGTCCTTAGTTATTACATTATAGGGTAAGTCCTTGGTTATCATATTATAGGGTACGTCCGTTATCATATTATAGGGGGAGTCCTTGGTTATCATATTATAGGGTAAGTCCTTGGTTATCATATTATAGGGTACGTCCGTTATCATATTATAGGGTAAGTCCTTGGTTATCATATTATAGGGTACGTCCGTTATCATATTATAGGGGGAGTCCTTGGTTATCATATTATAGGGTAAGTCCTTGGTTATTACATTATAGGGGGAGTCCTTGGTTATCATATTATAGGGTAAGTCCTTGGTTATCATATTATAGGGTAAGTCCTTGGTTATCATATTATAGGGTAAGTCCTTGGTTATTACATTATAGGGGGAGTCCTTGGTTATTATAGGGTGAGTCCTTGGTTATTACAGGGTGAGTCTCTAGTTATTATAGGGGGAGTCCTTGGTTATCATATCATAGGGGGAGTCCTTGGTTATTATAGGTGGAGTCCTTAGTTATCATATTATAGGGTAAGTCCTTGGTTATTACATTATAGGGGGAGTCCTTGGTTATCATATTATAGGGGGAGTCCTTGGTTATTATAGGGGGAGTCCTTAGTTATCATATTATAGGGTGAGTCCCTGGTTATTATATTATAGGGTAAGTCCCTGGTTATTATATTATAGGGCGAGTCCTTGGTTATCAAATTATAGGGCGAGTCCTTGGTTATTACAGGGTGAGTCTTCAGTTATTATAGGGCGAGTCCTTGGTTACTATATTATAGGGTGAGTCCTTGGTTATTATATTATAGGGTGAGTCCTTGGTTGTTATAGGGCGAGTCCTTCGTTATTATAGGGTGAGTCTTTGGTTATTATAGGGTGAGTCCTTAGTCATTATAGGGTGAGTCCTTGGTTATTATAGGGTGAGTCCTTGGTTATTATAGGATGAGTCCTTGGTTATTATAGGGTGAGTCCTTGGTTATTATAGCGTGAGTCTTTGGTTATTATAAGGTGAGTCTTTGGTTATTATAGGGTGAGCCCTTGGTTATTATAGGGTGAGTCTTTGGTTATTATAGGGTGAGTCCTTGGTTATTATAGGGTGAGTCCTTGGTTACTATATTATAGGGTGAGTCCTTGGTTATTATAGGGCAAGTCTTTGGTTATTATAGGATGAGTCCTTGGTTATTATAGGGCGAGTCCTTGGTTATTATAGGGTGAGTCCTTGGTTATTATAGGGTGAGTCCTTGGTTATGATAGGGTGATTCCTTGGTTATTATAGGGTGAGTCCTTGGTTATGATAGGGCGAGTCTTTGGTTATTACAGGGTGAGTCCTTGGTTATTATAGGGTGAGTCCTTGGTTATTATAGGGCGAGTCTTTGGTTATTATAGGGTGAGTCCTTGGTTATTATAGGGTGAGTCCTTGGTTATTAACACGATGGCTGACCTTTTCCATGGACTTCAGCAACTCTTGTCTCTCTTTTAGCTTTCCAATACTTAACACAATCTTATGGCGAGCACCTTTCGTTACATTCTGAAAAATAAAAGAGATGAAATCTTGTTTTTTCACTTTCTGCTTGGATATGAACAATGATTCAAAATGTAGAACACATGTTGAAATTGCCATTAAAAATTGAACAAACCTGTGTTTCAAGCCATCCCTCAGAAACATTCAACATTTCTTCATATGTCATCTGTTGGAACAGGTAAGCATATTTATGAAGCCTTAAACTCTTCAACCAGGTTGGTACATCTGTAAATATTTAGATGTACACTTTCAGACGACACAACAAAATGGCATGACAATATATACAATTTTCTTTATGGTGACCAAACTTTAATATAGTGGTCTCTGTAAATACAATGTTTTATTTTCCAAGCTATTTCATTGCATTAAGAACAGCATGATTGTAAACAACTTCATTCAAAAACAGGTTAAACTGAACATAATGTGTTTGTTTCCTCTTATAGGGATGCATCTTTGTTTCAGTTGAAATTCTAGATGTTCAGAATTACAATTTTCAGGTTGAGTATGCGAAAATAAAATGTTTAAAACATTTATTCTTTTTAGATTATTCATTTTCAGTTATATTTTACACAATCACCTCTTCTCTGCTATCCGTAGCTGCTACCTGCTACATTTGTTACTATACAGTGCTTCCGGATTAACTTATTCTTTCGTCCGTAAAATACTCTTGTAGTGTAGCATACATGTACACCACACATTAAACACACATACTCGTGTAAAATTCATTTCATTTAAGTAGTTATTGTTTATATTCAACTGATCAGTGCGCTGAAATTTAAAAAAAAAAATTCCACATAGCTGATCTATGCTCTCGTATGCATTAGGGCATCTTTTTTTGAACTGCATTCACATAAAATCAATCACCCCCCCCCCCCCCCCTAAAAAAACAACTAGATAGAAAACCATCACTTCCTATGACCAAGATAATAACTGTTGTGATAGGCTGTATATAGGCTCAGATGGCCAGGTAGCCTGTGTTGTGATAGGCTGTATATAGGCTCAGATGGCCAGGTAGCCTGTGTTGTGATAGGCTGTATATAGGCTCAGATGGCCAGGTAGCCTGTGTTGTGATAGGCTGTATATAGGCTCAGATGGCCAGGTAGCCTGTGTTGTGATAGGCTGTATATAGGCTCAGATGGCCAGGTAGTCTGTGTTGTGATAGGCTGTATATAGGCTCAGATGGCCAGGTAGCCTGTGTTGTGATAGGCTGTATATAGGCTCAGATGGCCAGGTAGCCTGTGCATGGTGCACTGGAGCGTCACTAATCCCAAGGAAGCCAACTTCAAAAGAATTTCAACATGCTACAGGCTATCTAATGTACACAACAGGTAATGTTAGGCTTCACACTGGAAACAGTAACATGGAAATGGCAACTGTAATAAAAATATAATATTGACAGGATTTTGACATCGTAATATGTGGAGTTTTCATTTTGAAACACTGTAATAACAAGGTAAAGAGCTAGGTACATTAAGCAAAATCGGTCCTTTCTTCAAATTTCATCAGTTTAAATATGTAGGATGCCCACAATATACGATTATCAGCACATGTTAATCTTTCTATATATCTTGTGTCATTTTCTTGTAAGAGTTAATTGAACATAGCATTGTTTCTTACAAAAACACAAATAAGTCACGACATCAACATTTACGAACGTCATGAAAAGAAAGAAAACTACTTCGAAATGCTGCTTAGCACAGGGATTTAATGTTTTATATAAATGCCATTATCATTTTAGTTAAATGCTCAAATTTTCATAGGACCGAAATGAAAAGAAGTGCTGGGACCTACCTTTTCATAGGTCTACTTCTACGGTTAATGGTGGTCATATTTCAATATTTTTTTGGTAACTATTATAGATAATGCACTAGCATTGTGATGAGGAAAAAAATCACATGCTATTTATGAAATGTTGTCTGCTTTGTTAATATCAGAAATAGGCCTACTCGACAATATGGGTATTGGCACTTCTAAAGAAAAATCATAATATTTCAGACCCTAACCTGGCATCCTAATAAAATATTTAACTTTAAAGTTTGAAAATTGCAATAAAGTCTCTCTCTGCTTATGTCTCTGCGAACCTGTTAGCTGCTGAACTGTAGTGTTATGGTTTTACATTTTAGTCTTTGACTATTATTGCCAAAGCCAAAAATACTTAGATAATATTGTTCTCATTTGAAAAATGCACTACATGACGTTGACGGCCATAAAAATATTTGATATAATCATGTATTTCAAAAGAATGTCATTTGTGTCAGTTTTGTGAAACTACTGTTGAAGATGAGTTGCATATTTTATATGACTGCTTCATGTATAAAGATATAAAAAAAAGAAGAAATATTACCCTTTGAACATCTACAATTCAATCAATGATTGATTGATTATATATTGTTTAACGTCTCGCTCAAGAATTTTTCACTCGTATGAAGATGTTTTTCACTCGTATGAAGATGTCACCATTGTCGAAGGGCTGCAAAATTTAGGACTATGTTTGGGGCTTAGGGCCTTTGAGCATGGAGAGGTCTTTATCATGCCACACCTGCTGTGACACAGGGCCTCAGTTTTTGTAGCCTCTTCCGAAGGACTGCCCCATTTAGTCGCCTCTTACGACAAGCTAGGGATACTGAGGATCTATTCTAACAACCCGGATTTCCATGGGACCACCACGATATGTAGATCTGCCAATGTTCTTGCATATATAAATATTTGGGATCATCTTCATGAATATCCATGATTTGTATTGCTAATCATTCTTCAATTTTGAAGTATTTTATAGGGCTAGCTCTTTATATTGATTTATTAAGAAAAGGTTTTGTTTTTTGAAAAAAACAACAATGCACCGCAACATCGCATTAAACCACTATCGCACTAAACGAAGTCCACTTTACTAAAAATCTCAAGAAATGTGAAAATTCCACTATCCTAAATCAACAAATCACTTCTCTAATCCTTGCAAAATAACAACATTTCTAACTCTCCTTCCTCACCTCTCATCCCGCTGCCCTCCTCCAGAAAAGAGTTCTTCACGGATTCTATATCCTGGTGAGTATCACTACTCCCAGACGAGGTAATACTGCTCTGAGGGGAGAGAGGAGGGTGTCCTGCCTGCACCTGCTCGAAGGTCATTGATTGAGATCGCCCTCGGTTGTAAGGCACTTCATTTTCACTTCTCTGTAACCAGTCACTCACATGGTTTATACTGGAAGTCATGGGGACACCATGCTGAGGGTGTAAGGAAGGTTTACGACACAACTGTTTGTGCTGATTCACTGGGTTGACATTCTCTATTAAAAAGCAAAACAAGGTCCAGTATACAATCCTTTATATTTGTGGGCTCATTTGCAGTTTGAGAAAAATAAGTACGATCGTTTTGAGTTGAGTGCATACATGTATGCTTTCTGTTGTTCCTGAGTGATTTAAATTCATGTGTTTGTCAATCTACAAAAACTGACATACTGTACAATGTAGATTCCATCATCTTAATTCTGCGTCCTTGCTGCTTTTGTTCAACTCCGTTAAAATCCCAAATTTATACAATTATATTTCATGTCATCAACTTTTTTTTAAAGCCAGAAAGTTGATGACATTAAAGTTCATCTAAGATTCTCTATCATTAAAACACACCATGCTAAATGGATTAAAAATGCTGTTGATGACAAAGAATTTGTATGACTGCTGTTTGTTTATATACATACATATATACAACTATTTGTTTATAAACATACATTTGTATGACTATTTGTCAGTACCTTGATTGTTGTGAGAGTGGATGTGCTGAGATGATGAAACAATCACATTGACTGTGGCAGGGGCGGAAAGAGTGGTCGTTAGTGGGGGGTGGCCATGATGGTTGTGGGTGGAGCTAATGGTATTCTGGTTTTTGTAAAGGACTGGCAGATTCCCTGGTGACAGCATCAAGTTGTTCTGTGAAGCAGTGTCTTCTAGTGCATCTCTGTGGTATGAGAACGATCCATTTATACGAGCACTCCCCATCTGTCTGGGAGCACACTGCAAGAGGTCTTGATGATCTCCCGTGTGGTTTATGATATGAGAAGGTTGCTGAGATGTGAAATTGGAAGTAAAACGCTCATTTAGGTGAGAGATCCACCAGTTAAAATGTGTATGCTCCTCACTAGTGAGTGCAGGGTGGATGACTGAAAACGACAGTAACTGTCGACTCTCTTCCACATAGGCACCATTTTCATTGGAGTACGTTAGTATCTGAGGAATAAGAGCTAAATACTCTGTTTTGGCTTTGTCATTACCCACTTTCAGTAATGGAAAGTGGGCCAACAGTTTTTGAACAGCTTTTTCCTGTGGCTCAGTTCGCAGTTGATGAATATATGCTGGAAAAGAAAATATCAAATAATATTCACATTTCCAGTACTTTTGCCTTGTAATCTTTACAAATTGAAATGATAGCCATTTCCTCATGAATGTACTGCAGTTATGAACAATGAACATATGAATCTTGATAAATATAGTACTTCTATTTTCATGTCTGGGACTTTTGACAGAAATCAGAGTAGACTGTAAATTAAGAGACCCATGGGCCATATCACTCACCTGAATTGCATTGGCTAGTGCTGAGTATTGTGACTTGAAAATTGTATTGTGATATATTGTGACACAATATTTAACAATATTTATGAAATAAAATAAAAACAAAGGTCTTGGGATTTTTCTTTCATTCTATTTTAAACACTATAGATAAATATTGACAAATGAATGGATGAATCCAAAAATGGTTGAAATTAGAATTTTTAGGCTATTTTTTCCAGTCATTGCTGAAGTTCTTGAGCTCTATTTCAAAACAAATCCACCAATCATCATTCCAGAAAGTGTAACATGACCAGGGGTAGTAGAAGTTGATAAAACCTGACAAGATCCTGTTTTCTATTTATCATGGCTCAAACTGATATTAATTATGTTAATAACATTGCAGTGGTGTCTTCACCTGTCACTGGCTAGGTGTGTAGTGCAGCTGGAATATTTAATGTTTTCGTTACAATAATCACATACATCAATATTCATTACAACCATTTCTTTAGTTTAAAGCCATATAAACCATAGTCCCTGAGTCTTTCCCCTTTCATTTCAGACATTCACAATCAGTTTAATTTGCCATCATTATTAACCTTTAAATCTGGGCAGGTGAATTAAAAGAATTTCTAGAAAACTGAACCCGAATCACTATTTACAAAATAATACCACAACACATATTGTCAACAACGGAATCGGGACTCACTGGTTAATCAGTGATACAGCACTAACATTGGCTCATATTTAAAGATTTTCCCTATGTATTCGGATGTAAAACTTTGATTCCCTATTGTGTTCCCACACTATCCCTGGGGTCCATAATTTTAATAAACCTGAATTTGTACTAATGTCAGAAAGCTTCTATGTGAATTCGAACTTTTCTGGTCCAGTGGTTCTTGAGAAGAAGATTTTTAAAGATTTTCCCAACATATTCCCAATATATTCACATGTAAAAATTCTGATCCCCTATTGTGGCCCCACCCTACCCCCAAGGTCCATAATTTAATCAAGCTCAAATCTGCACTGTCAGGAAGCTGCCTTTCAAATCTAAAATTTTCTGGCACAGTGGTTCTTGAGATTTTTAAATAAGCTTTTTCTATGAATTCCTGTGGTGACCTTGACCTTCTGACTCCTAAATCAAAAGGGTTTGTCCTCTCTTGATAAAAAAAAAAAAAAAACTAAAAAAAAACAAAGAGCTGTCTGAGAAGTACAAAATCAATCAAGCAATAAAGTGTCTACAAGCTCCTATATCACAACAAACTGTAAGCCAAAAGAGAAAAATAAACAAGACTAATTCTGTTCTTCATAGAGCTCTGAGCATTAATTAGGGGCACTGACTAACTTCAGGTGTATAAATTACAAGTCTATAAAAAGAAAGTTTTACTAAGTCTGAAAAACATGAGTTGAAACAACATGAAATATCCAAATCATTATAAACCTAGAAAACATCAGATTTTTCAAAATAAAGGGTTAAACTGATCAATTTAACTATCCACCCCACAAGGACACACCTTTGTGTCCCCTTTACAAACACCTAATTAACACAGCTAAGCTAGCCCCAGGTGTGAACTATTATCCAGGTAAGGTCCAAGAGTAAATAATCATACGTTTGAGTGATGATGGTTATACGTTACCACCACTTCGAGAGATAGAGAGTGAAAAATAATAAAATATTTATTATGGGACCCAAATTTCACTTCAAGAGATCTAGAACCTTGAAAGATCAAACGTTCAAAGAGATTGACAGTAAATTTGCTTAGTAATGTAGAGATCGAGAACTTCAAGAGATCGAGGTTCGAGCCATCGAGAGTCACCTGTACTTAATCAGGTTCCCCTGGTACAAATATCTACAGAAGAGTGCCAAATGAACATTTAGGATTTGACAAATGGGGTTTCCAAAGTTTTTTTTTGCTTCTGTTTTTGTTTTTTTGTTTTTTTTATAAATTTACCAGTTCCATTGAAGTGACTGACACAAATACCAGTCTGTCCACCAGGCTTATTGCTAGTCATGGACTGACAGGCATACTTGTCAAATCTGATTCCTATTCCTGGGTATAGATAGAATATCAGCCGTTTTAGCAGCTTCTGTGGGTAGAGAAGGATTAATAGTTTTGCCACTCTTCATGGGTAGGAAAGGATTAGTTTTTATGCTAGATCACAGGCTATTGCATCCTTTGGGCTTGAATTTCCCATTAAGTATTCTTTAGTAGTAAATTCAAACCCCAGCAGTATAATTGCCCGTGTGCTACCTCTAAAGCTATTTCAAATTTGATTTTTGCATGCAAAACATTTTAATAATTTTAGTAGTCATACTGCCACTTTCTGCAAGTACAAAGGAATTTTTGATGCCCAAGATCTTCAGAGTTGCAGATTTCAAATACTCTGTATAATATGATGATTTATGCCTTTGTAAATGTTATGTTATCTACCCTTTGTACAGAGTAAAGAATGCACTAACAAATTCACAACATGCAACTCAATTTACTTTTCACAAATGAGATGGGATTACATGCTATGCCATGATAGACATGGCATGCGAGATTTTAGAGATAAAACATTAAAATTTAAATTCAGTTGTTATGCATAACAATATACAATCCAATTCTGTTATTTCATAATGAAAAATGCTTTATTGATTTTTAAAAAATGAATATATAATATTCATTTAATCAATTAGCCAAATTATTATGGACTTTGATTATTTCCAATATTCAACTATGAATTTTCCCCAAGTTCCCCCACAAACATCCACTCATTACTCTTGTTGTTGAATGACTCTTGTACCTGCAATGAAATTGTGCCAAGTTTGGTTTTATACAATACCTGGATTATTAGCTTCAGCTTCCAGGCTTTCTACTTCTGAGCAGTCCTTCTGTTGTAGAACTTGACCTAGGAATTTGATTTGTGTGGCATTTAGGTGTTTTAGCAGACCATACACCACCACTGTTTTCTCACAGCCATTCCATCTCTCAAACCAACTGTTCAAAGAGTTAACTTGGTCTCGAAACATGGTGTTGCAGTTGGATTTCATATTGCATTGGTTTTGTTACTTTTTTTCTTTCACTTCTTTGGCATGTTCATCTAGACCTTTCTACTTTCTGAATTCTACCAAAGAAAAAGAAAAAAATATCCAGATAAGAATCTATATAATGATCAGAAACTAACTTACACTCAGATGATCAGATTTTCAACTCTAACAACAAATTTTATACACATCACCAAAAATTTTTAATTTGACCCCCTTTTATCTTAAGGGTCATCAGTTATATTTGTTTAGGAAACACTGTAAATTGCATGAAATTTACACTACTACCAGTTAGACTATAGTGCTAATACCAACTTTTACCAGCCTAGTCTAATTGTTTGGCTGTCATTGTGAATATCATTCATGTCAATAGTTTCCTGTAAAATGCAGATAACTTGAATGTTACATCATGGGTATAATTCACATTGTTTCCCACACAAATATGACTGATGACCCTTGAAACAGTCAAAGATAAAATCCTTGTATCAAATTGTATTGAAATTAACAATATTTATCAGCACTTCCTGGCTGTTATGATGTACATGTAATAAACGAGCCCATGGGCCACATTGCTCACCTGAGTAATTCTCTTCTTCATCAAATTTTTAGAAGAGTCTTTTCTTTCTTATTTCCATGATAAATTTTAACCCCAACCTAGCCACATGGTGCTGTGATTTAAGTTGAATCCAAACAGTATGGGCGTGCTTCAAAATCAATATCCCTAACATAGCTCACCATACTATAGATTTTTTTGAAAGAATATTTTTCCCCTACATTCACTGTATGTAAAATTTGACAACTGATTTTATGTTCATCCTAAACCCCTGGGTCTATCTATCTATCTCTATCTC
This sequence comes from Ostrea denselamellosa, assembly GCA_024699665.1. Lineage (NCBI taxonomy): Eukaryota > Metazoa > Mollusca > Bivalvia > Ostreida > Ostreidae > Ostrea > Ostrea denselamellosa. The sequence continues at coordinate 6,501,214 of JAMZEH010000069.1, forward strand.
TCTCTCTTTCTATATATATATATATATATATATATATGTATGTATAAATCTGAATTTAGAATATTTGTATTTTGATATGATTCAGAGTAGCCCGGCAACTAATGATACTTTTTTTTTTTTTTTCCCCTATATATATTCATGTAAAACTTTGGTTCTTAGGCAAATATGAATTTGCACTATACTGGAATGCTTACATCTAATCAGTAATTCTTGACAATTTTTTTTTTTTAAAGATTACATCTATTCAAATGTAAAACTTCAATCCCCCATTGAGGCCCCATCTATACCCCCAGGTCATGAAAATGAATTTGCAGTATTCAAGATGCTTTGCATAATAATGATGACAAATCATGAAACTGCTGGTCTCGAGAAGATTTTGCAAATAAAATTTCCCAAATTATTGCCATTAATAAATTTGACCCACTTTTGTGGACCAGGGGGAAAGGGGGGGTGGGGGGGGGGGGGGGGGGGGGGGGTGGGGTGTCAGTCATGATTTTAATTAACTGCAGTCTACACAAGTTAGAACGGTTAAATATTGATATGATTAATAATGACCCTACTGTTTTTTGAGATCAGATTTTTCATTATAAATTTTAATACAAAACTTTGTTCCCTTATTGTGCAAGTGGTTATCCTAAGACTAAGACGTACAGAGAACACAGGTGTGATAAAGCAGCGGCCACTCTATGAAACAGTCTTCCATCTAAAATCAGGAAGATTAAAAAACTTGACTGGTTCAAAAAAGATCTTAAAACCCATCTCTTTCGGCAGGCTTTTAATGTGTGATCTTTTTGAATTGATGTATTTATAATCAGTATTTTATGCAACTTGCCGAAGAATGGTATCCCCCCCAAAAAGTTTTCTTCCACATATTTTATGATTTTTATAATATGAATTAATTTCTAATTTTCTAATTTTCTTTCATAATTTCAATTGTTCATTGTGCGATATTGGTATCTGTCATTTATAAGTGATTTTATGTATTCTGTATCATTTTGATTTGCACTTTAGTATAGTGTAAAGCGCTTTAGAGTATATTTAGATAAGGCGCTATACAAGTGCATTATTACTATTATTATTATTATCCACAACCCTGCTAGTACCCCTAGGTCACTGATTTCAACA